>JARHVA010000292.1:3092500-3115000 GCA_037957365.1 Torreya grandis | reverse complement strand
TATGTGATTTTAGTTATGTTTTCCCTAATTAACTACTAGGGCTTCCACCTTAGAGAGAATTGAATTTCTCAATTTATATCATCCCTGGTTCAGAGCCCATGTCAATATCACCTTACCTAATCATAACAAATGAGTTTTTTAAATTAAAGGCTCAATCATAGCAACTATTAGCCAAATGTGTTATCCATCCAATCATATCTCCTTAAGGTGATCAAGTGGTTTTTGTTAAAAATAAGGATGGTACCCTTAAGCTTCTTATTAACTAAAAAATGCTTAATAAATCAATAATGAAGAATATATATCCTTTACAATGCATTGATGATCTCTTTGATCAAATACAAGGGGAAATAGTGTTCTCTAAAATAGATTTGATGTTAGGTTATCATCAGTTGAGGATTCAAGAGGGAGACATTCTAAAAACTACTTTGAGGACTCATTATGGGAATTACGAGTTCAAAATTCTTTCCTTCAGGCTTACAAATGCTTTAGAAACATTCATGAACTTAATGAATAACATATTCAAGGACTATTTAGACAACTTTGTTTTGGTATTTTTGGATGACATTTTTATTTATTAAAAGTTTGAAGAGGAATGATATTGAAGGAGGCACATAGTGCTCCTTACACAAGTCACTCAAGGGTGACTAAGATGTTAGTTTATCTCAAAAAGTTGTATTTTTTGCCAGGTCTCAAGAGAGATGCTACTAATTTTGTGATGAGATGTCTTGATTGATAGTGAGTAAAGGCTAATCGCATGCATCAAGTAGGTTTGTTTGATCACCAAGATCCTTCCAAATGGAAATGGTAGGTTATTAGTATGGATTTTATGCCAGGACTTCCCTTATCAAAGAACAATCATGATGTAATATTGGTCATAGTAGACAAACTCAACAAGGTTGCATACTTTATTCAAAGAAATATCACAGATGAATCTCTAGTGTTAGCAAGAAGGTTTGTGTAAGAAATTTTCAAATTACATGGAGTAGCTAAGAATATAATTTCATATCAAGCTACTCACATGACTTCAAGGTTTTGGAAGACCTTACATGCAGGTTTGGGAACAAAATTGAATTTCAATTTTGGCTATCACCTTGAAATTAATAGGCAAACAAAAATGGTGAGTCAAGTTATAGAATATATGTTGCCTATGTGTTGTATGGATGAAAAATATAAGTGGGAAGAGTACTTGTATTTAGTAGAGTTCACGTATGTTAATTCACATCATTCAACTCTTGGCATGTCTCCCTTTGAGGCACTTTATAGTAACAAGTGTCCTACACCCCTTAGTTTGGATAATTTAGGTGATAGAGTTGCGATTGGCTCTGAAATGCTCTAGGATATGGAGGAATAGGTTAAGTTTAGTAGTAAAATACTTTTCCAGGTCACATATAAGCAAAAGAGTTATGCTGATAAGAAGTGGACTCTTAGACTTTTTGAAGTAGGGGATAAGGTTTCTGAGGGTAAAACCATAAAAAAGTTATAACATGTCTGAGAAGTCTTCCAAAATATCATCAAGATATCTAAGACCATTTGATGTCCTTAAGGTTATTAACATGGTTACCTATAGGCTTTCACTATGATCAACACTTACTCAACTTCATATTATTTTTCATGTTATTTATTTGAAAATGTTACAAGTACAAGATTTGGGAGTGGTTCTGGTAGAACCCCTATAGATTATTGATACTACAAATTTAAATTTTTAGAATAGGGAAGTTTCCAAGTGTAAGGTCCAATGAGACCAATATTTTGATGAAAATGTGACATGAGAAGACTATGATGAAGTCTACAAATCTTTTTCAATTTTTTTACTTAATTACTTATATTTTATTAGACATTAGGCTGATGTCTTTTCTAAGGAGAGGAGGATGTCATATCCCATTTTTATATGCATGTGATAATTATTTACACATGTCAACATGGTGTGCCACGTGAACTTAGCTACATAAACTTTTGATGTTTATTTACTATTGACTATTGGTATCATTATGAAACTAAATAAATACATTCTTAATGTGATTATTATTATGAATTATTATATTTTTAGGCTTATAATTATTAATGATATATACATGGATCTAACATATATTTTGACATTAAGTTGTGCAAGGTAAGCAAGCATATTTACAACCATATTTATTAACTACTAACAGATCTCATTAAATTGTGTGATGATAACATAAGTTAATCCAACTCTATAAAATGTTCTCTTTCAAATCAAATTTTATACTTTCAACTAACACACCACTCTTAGGGGAAAAAAAATAGTTGGAATTAAATTCATCATTGAATTGAATATTTTATCCTGGTGAAATCCTACCTCACCCTTTGTGCCACATGGGAGAATATTAAAGTAGATGAATCGAATACTGAAGTTGGGTCAAAAAAATTAAATACTAGGCTCTATTTATTGGCCTTTGGAATGTCAAAATGGTAACAAAACAAATAAAAGAATGAATAAAGGAAAAGAGTAGGGATTTAATAGAGGAAAGGAGGAAAGCGTATCAAAGGAGGAATAGAGCTAGAAGAATGGGGGAGGGATACATGTTATTAATTATTCTTTGGTCAATTAGGTTAGTATATTTGTAGAAATATTGATATCTATTATTTTAAAAGTTTTCTGTAATGGTTGGAATAGTTAGTAGGATCTATGATTAAATTTATACCTTCCTCTTACCCTTGCCTAACCCATTCTCTCTTTATTGTGCAGTCCATTTATTTTTCATTTGAATTTGGATTGTATCTTAAAGACTATTTCCATCAAATAAAGTTTGTTCCTTTGATACATTAGTATGGTATCCTTTTCCTCTATTTATTATCTAGTAGAGTATTTAAAAATTGAATAAAAATAAGAATTTAAATCCGTGTAGTTTTTAATTATCAGATGTGTCTTTTTACAGATTTTATTTGTCCTACCTAGCTGTAGCATCACATTTTTGGTAGGAGCTCAAATATTTTAATCCAAATAAAATTTATTTTTATTTTTTTAAAATAAATATTACTGTCCTTATATAAGCTACCTCTCATGGAACTGCACCTTTGTTATTTTTAAATGCCTTGCTCTTTATTTTAGTCATTATTTTAGACTAAATTGATCACCTTTTGGTCTAATAAATGTTGATAATCTATGATTATTTCTATCCCTGTATGCATTTTCTAGATCATTTTTTATTAATCGATTAGAATTCTATATTTAAGAATAACCAAACCCATCAATCAGTAAAATATCATAGTGCCATTTTACACAAGAAAAACTAAATAAATTCAAGATAATGAATGAGAAATCTAGAAAAAAAATTTACCTTTCATGTTTAGATGGGGCAATGCCATAGAAGGGAATTTTGATCTGTATAAAAATAAACCAGCTATTATTTTGTTATTCTTTATGTTGGTCACAATTTTTTGATAGTTGTTTAAATAGAATGATCGTAAAATTTCAAGCATCTAACACCTATTGTATTAGATAAGTGTCCATTGGAAATAATTGTAAACTTGGTGCCTTAATCTTACAATATATTTTTGCATTGGGAAAATTATTTTGTTTTGTTTTTGTATTTGTAATAACAAGGATAGCGTAGCTTTTGATAGTAGTCAGAATCTTAAATTTATAGTGACCCCTATTTATTTTTATTTTTAATACATATTAATCTCTTTCTACTTTACCATAATACCATGGTTTTGCATCTTCTAAGTCATCTTCTTATGTGAAAAGAATAAAATGTATATGATATCTTTTCCAAATTAAATATTTGGTCAAAAGTTTCAACATTATTATTGTTTTTCATAAATATTTGTATTCACTGATAAATTTAAACCAATTTATAAGGAGTAATAATAATGATTTTGAGTCAATTTATAAAAAAATAAAGAAGAACTTGATAAAAAGAAAATAAAATGTAATTTTCTCTATAGATATGAAATCTGTATTAGGAAATGGAAACAAAAGATAATAGATTAATAATTATGATTATCTTCATATATGTTCCACTAAATTCATATTTTACTATATTAAAATAATATTCTAAATAAAAGCATTATGAAAACAAATTTTATCAATTTGAGGCAATCTCTTTGGTAATTACCTATTAATATGTATAAATAAGGAAAAAAATATAGGAGTAATATTCTAACATATTATGTGAAGTTATTCCCAGTCGATTCCTTTATAGATAAAAATTCTAATCCTTAATGGACATCACTAATAATGCAAGAGTTAGTTTGATAACCAAATGATTGACATTCTTTGAATGTAGTTCCTGGGGTTATATAAATATTGTAGCATCATGTAGAAATGGATAGAGATGAATAATCATCATCTATATTTTACTAATTTTATACCTAGCTCAACCATCATCAAGTTTCCTTAATGAGTAAAAAAGAGGTAGGTTGAATGTTTTATTTTGAAGCAAGAATGACCCTACTGAGTATCAAAACATAGAAATCAAAGATAACAAAGAAGGTTATAAGAAGCTTATTATCTTAATAAAATAATTAGTCATCAACATATAGATAATTCAATGGTTTACATGGGAATTATAGGACACTCATATAAAGCATCATCTCGTATGTTTTTTTTAATAAAATAAACAATTGCTAATAAGGATTATCTGCACCTAGTAACTATGAGATGCCTAGGTTGGAAAGACCTTGGGATAGGAGTAGTGGATGTGAGATGTGTAGTCTAAGAGATAGGAGGTTAACCTAGTTAGACACACATATTAACATAGCTACCCAATGAGTTACGATTCAATAAAGGGTACTTGGTGAATTTAAATTCCTACAACTATAAGTAGTGTATATAGGTTGTATACATTGGGAACATTTTAATTCCAATCTTGGTGTAGAGTCACACTCATAGTAATTTATGTGGAGTATCCTTGGTGTTGGAAAATTATCTCTTTCTCATTTTTTATACTCGTATCTATCTTGATCATGAAGGGTACGGCCACTATTAGTGGATGAGAGGTGTGCAAGGGATCCAAAATGGTTTTTGGTTAAAGGAATAACCCTCTATGATATTCTCCTCTCTACATCAATTTAGTCTACTGAGGATCTATAATAACTCCTCTAGTTACTCAATTGAAAAAGGATCAAATGTCAAATAAAGATGATTATGGTAATTAATGATGTACACTATTGAAGTATGATTGCTAAAATTGTAAATTAATAAGGGTATTTGATTAAGTCCTAGCTGTATAATTCAGATCATATACATATGATTTATAATGTTGTTAATTTGAAATGATAATTAGATGTTCAAGTTAATAAATAAATGTGTTATGCTATTGTAATGCATAGTTAAATGTCGTAGTTCATTATGATAGTGAATGAGTTAATAACTAATAGTCCCTTTGGGACAAATAACATGTATATAATAAAATAGACTTGTCACAATCATCACACCATATTTTAATGTTTTATATATTTATATATTTATTATATGAATTTTGAATTTTATAAATTTTAAAAGAAATAAAATATCATTAATATTAAATAAAACAAAATATCATTAATATTAAACATAAAAATTTGAAAAAAAAAATCTAAACTACCTTTCACCAAGCCATGAATGTTATAGGATTATGATTTCCATTATAATGACATTATGTTATTAGCATAAATTTAATTAATACAAATATATAGACACACTCTTAGAATCAAATGCTTGATTCCCTTAATTGTGCAAAGTGATAAAACTAGCTTCATTGAGCATAGATATATTATGGATAATGTTACTATTATCTAGGAAGGTATGGAATGGGATAGAATATCTAAATATAAGGCATTGTTCATCAAGATTTATTTTGAAAAAGCCTATTATGATATTGAATGGCCTTTTATCGTAGCTATGCTTCAAGATCTAGGGTTTTCTACCATATTTATTCACATCATCAATATGTTGTTTCAAGATGTCAGGTCCTATATTACTATCAATGGCTCCCAATATTAACACTCTAAGATTTATGATCGATAAATTTTTTTTCCCTATTTCTCCATCCATTTATGTTTTAACTATATAAGGATTTAGTTATCTAATGGCTAGTTATGCTTGCAAGGGTCTGGTCAAGAGGATCTCTCTTCTTAATTCAGATCACTAGTTAATTAATAGATAGTTTGGTGATGTTTCCTACCACAATATATAGGAGGATCAAGACTCTGATAATCATGTAATGAAACATTTAAATATCTTCTATCTTATATATAGGTCATCTATTCAATAACATTAGACTCAATTCTATCGCTAATCCCTATCACCCAAACCTCCTTGGCTAGAGCGATATATGTGTCAATACATCCTTATTTGGATCTAATTTAAATATTTAGGAATTATTTTTTCTTTCAAATCCTCTAATGTATAATTTTAGTCTTATATGGTCTAAAGAGTTCAAACAAAATCCCCTTTTAGATCAGTAAGCCTTTGACTTTGGTTGACAAATTCTAGATTTGTTCTAAGGTGATCATTGTTACTCATGTGTACTATTTGTCTTGTTGGATTAACTCTAATACCTCTTATTGAAAACGTGAAAATAATCTTTGAGACTTCATCTAGGCCAATTCTAATGGGTATTAGGGTTTTCATACAATATCTTGGGCTATATGTGGTCACCCTAAATAAGCTAGTGGGCTGGGACTCATATAAATAAAGCTTTAGGGGCCCCTTCTTGGGGTTAAATGGATCATAAGGAGCTTGGAAGGGAATGAAGCCTAGAAAATTTTGTTGAGGCACTTCATCTCTCAAGGTTTCCCACTTCGTAGAAAAACTTGGCAAGGAATTGGGTTTCATAGTGCACTTATCTCACTAATGATAGTCAAAGTAGGGGGCACATTTGTCATGAAAATTATTTAAAAGGCCTACGAAAAACTCAAACCCCACCTCATTTGAGTGGGGGATGGGTTTATAATCAATCTTTCTCTAAACGCCCAGTCATTATGTTTGTCTCCCTAGTTAAACTTCCACAATGTCCCATTTACCATGGTCCCCTAGATCAAAAGCATAAGGTTGTTTAAGAAAGGTATTCTCATGGTTGGTGATTTACTTTTTAATACCTCTAAGAACTAGATTCATTGGCCTATGCTATAATATAAGTTCCATCCTAATAAGGAAGATTCATAATTCATTTTTGAATTATGGAGTCACATACCTGATGAATTCCTTGAATGAAAATAAAGAATCATCTCTTAAATCATGGAGTAAGGACTAGTCATTTCCCAAAACCACATGATTTCATTGATATTATCCTCAGTTGGGTTACAATTTATTGGATCCTTAGGATGTTGATACTGATACCCATAATCAATGTTGGTATCACTAAACTCTCCATCAGGTTTGGGCCAAAAGATTTGATAATATTTTATCAGCTTGTATTGAAACCAAAAAATACCATTTCATTTGGTGTATCCTCTACCAAGGTCTACCTATTAGGAATAGGCTCAAGCACATGGGGGTTTTTAAATCCCACTTGCCTAGTATGTGATCACCCAAAAACTATCAAGCATTTCTTTTGGTTTTTCCCTCATATCAAATCAACCATGAGATGAATTCATACCCTTTAAAAAGCCTTCAGGAATAAAATGTTAACTTGGAAAATGGATTCCCTAGTGGACACCACCTTGTTTCCTGTACTATATAATAGATTTTGGTAAATTTTCCATATTAATATTTTGGTTTAGATCTGGAAATATAGAAATCAAGCATTTTTTAATAATGAATCTATAAAAAAAAGTTTTTTTGTAATTAATAAAGTTTTAATTGATAATATTAACCTCTAGATACAAATTCAAACATATAAGGTTTAAATCAATCATCACCATCTCCATCGTCTCCTACACCATTGGTGGAATTGTCCTTGTGCATTTAGTCATGAGATTATTGATCCCTCTCCTCACCAATATCCTATTAAGGGTCAAAGGTGTGGGGGGAGGTGCCGCCACTCTCACAATTTAAGGAATAAAATTTGAAATGGATACTCTCCTTGCTCTCGCTATCCATATACTCCCTAAGAATTTGGTAGAGTCAACAAAGATAGTAGAGGTGATGGGTGGAGACCCCCTCTATAAGATTAATTCCCACATTTGGTGTTGGCCATCTCTCCTCCCCAACAACAATCTGAGGTGTAGTATAATTTTGAAGCTAACTAATATGTTGATGGATGGGACCCCTTCTTAGTTGACTAAGGTCCTTCAGTAGAGGATGGCTTGGGAGGAAAGCCTCAGGATCCTCTACCTCTATCTCCTCCATCAGTCACTAAGGAAAATTTGTCATGTTCCAAACACTATGACATAATAATCATCAAATTCACATGGGATAATACCACTGAATATGAATATTTATATATTTTTAGTCTCATTTAAACTATCATATCCAATTTTTATATGCATGTAATAATTATTTACACATGTCAATGTGGTGTGCCACATGAAATTAGTTTGATAAACTTTTGACATTTATTTACTATTGACTACTAGTATCATTATCAAACTAAATGGATACATTCTTAAGATGATTATTATTATGCATTATATTTTTGTGAGACTTATAATGATTAATGATAAGTATGTGGATCTAACTTAAATTTTGACATTGAGTTATGCAGGACAAGGAAGCATATTTATAAGTGACGTAGGGATACATTAATGCTTTAATATTATATTAATTATTACGTAATATTTAAATTTATTATATACTAATGGGTCTTGTCTAAGTTAACAAGGATGGTATCATTGAGGAGAGTTGGATTATATAAGGTGTCAAGAAACAAGAAAGATGTGGTTTCAATCAAGTGAATTGAGCATGCCATAGGGATCCCATAGATGGGTTAGCTGTCGTGTTTATGTTTAAATTGAACCTCTTTCAGTACGTTAATTTATTAAGCTAAATTAAATTTGGTTACCCTTTATATAATAATTAAAGGATTTCAAGTTAGCTTGGAACATGCATGACTGGGTATAAGACATAAAATGATTTTGGTTAAAATAATTATCATAAGATAGAAAAAGAAATAATATAAAAAGAATTTAAATATTTAATTCTCTTTCAAATCAAATATTATACATTCAACTAAAACACCACCCTTAGGTTGAAAAATGTAGTTTGCATTATATTCAACATTTAATTAAGTATTTTATTCTAATGAAATCCCCCCTCACCCTTTGTTCGACATGGGGGAATAGTAAAGTAGATGAATTAAATAGTGAATTTAGGTGAAAAGAAATAAATGATGGGATATATTTATTGGCCTTTGGAATGTAAAACTAGTAACAAATAAAATTAAAGGATTAAAAATGGAAAAGATTAGGGGGTTAATAGAGGAAAGGAGGAAAGCGTAGCAAAGGAGGAGGAGAGCTGGAAGAATGGGGGAGGGATATGTGTTCATTATTATTACCTATCTAATCAGTTTAGTAGATTTGTTAAAATAATGATATCTCTTGTTTCAAAAAATTTATATCAAAGTAAATCTAGAATGGATAGAATAGCCAGTAGGATATATGATTATATTTAGACCTTATTCTTAACCTTGCTCAACCTATTATCTCTTTATTGTGCAATACTTTTTAATTCATTTGAATTTCGATTGTAGCTTAAATAATCTTAAAATCTAAATGACCATTAGATAAAGCTTGTTCTTTTTATACAATAATATGGAATATTTTTCCTCTATTTATGATCTAATAATGTTTTTAAAATTTGAATAAAAAGAAGAATTTAAATGACTGTAGTTTCTAATTGCCATACATGTCTTTTTGTGGATTTTATTTATCTATTACCTAGCTGTAGCATCACATTTATAGTAAGATCTCAAAGCTTATAATTCAACTAAAATTTATTTTTATTTTTTTCAAATAAATCTTTATTTCCTTATATAGTTGAATTCTCATGGAACTACTCTTTTATTATTTTCAAATGCTCTACTCTTTATTTTAGAGTCACTATTTTAGACTCAATCAATCCCCTTCTAGTCTGGTAGATGTTGATAATCTATGATCATTTTTTCCCCTATATACATCTACCAGATCACTTTTCATTAATAGATCAAAATTCTAAAATTAATAATAATCAACCCATAGATTAGTTAAATAGCATAGCACCATTTTACATATAAAAAATTGAGTATATTAAAGATAACAAATGATAAATCCATAAAACAAATTTTACCTTTCAACTTTATATTGGTTGATGCTTTAGAAGGAAATTTTGATCTATATATAAATAAACCAATTGTTATTATTTTATCCTTCTAGGTAGGAACAAATGTTTGATAGTGGTTAAAACAAAAACATAATAAAATATAATGAAACCTATTGTATTAGACAAATGTCCACTGGAAATAATTGCAAACTTGGCACCTTAATCCTGCAATATACTTTCACACTGGTAGAATTACATAGTTTTGTTTTTGTATTTGCAATAATAGTTGTGGCATATCTTTTGAAATTAGTTCAAATCTTAAATTTATAGTGACCCATTTTTATTTTTTATTATTTTTATTACATATTAATATCGTTCTACTCAACCATAGTATCATGGTTTTTCATCTCTTTATTCATCTTTTTTATGTGAAGAATATAAATTTTATACACAATATTTTCCAAATTAAATATTTCTGCCAAAGTTTCAAAGTTACTATTATTTTTTATAAAGATTTGTATTCTCCGATAACTTTAAACTAGTTTATAAGGAGTAATAATAATGAGTTTGAATCAATTTATAAAAAATAAAAGACAACTTGATAAAAAAAAAATGTAATATTCTATATAAACATGAAATTTATATTAGGAAATGGAAACATAAGACAATAGATTATAAATTATGATTATCTTCATATCTGTGCCACTAAAATGATATTGTACTACATTAAAATACTATTCTAGATATAATGAATACAAATTTTATTGATTTGATAGAATATTTCCAGTAATAACTATTAGTATGTAGAAATTAGGAAAATATGTGGGAGTAATATTCTCACATAGTAGATGAAGTTATCTTTGATCAATTCTTTTAATAAAAATAAATAAAAAACCAAAATCCTTAACAGACATCACCAGTAATGCAGGTGTTAGTTTGAGAACTAAATGATTGGCATTATTTGAATGGAGTTCTTAGGATTATATAACTATGGTAGCATCATGTAGAAATGGATAGAGATGAATAATCATCATTTGGATTTTACTAAGTTTATACCTAGCTTAAATATCATCAAGTTTCCTTAGTGAGTAAATAAGAGATAGGGTGAAAGTTTTATTTTGAGGTGAGAATGACCCTACTGAGCATCAAAATAAAGAAATCATAGATAACAAACTAAGTTATAACAAGATTATTATCTTAATAAACTAATCATTCATCAACATATAGAAAATCCAATGATTTACATCAGTGGTATCAGACACTCACATAAATCATCATCTCATAATGTTTTTTTTTAAAATAAAATAAATAAATGGTAATAAGGATTATCTAGACCCAATAACTATGAGACGCCTAGGTCAGGGAGACCTTGGGATAAGACTAGTGTACATGAGATGTGTGGTCTAAGATATGTGAGGGTGAGGGTATTGTAGTTAGACACACATAGTAACTTAGTTACCCAATGAGTTAAGATTCAACAAGGGGTACTTGGTAAATCCAAAAACTTATATTTATAAGTAGTGTATACGTGTAGTATACGTTTGAAATATTTTAATTTCAATCTTTGTTCAAAGTCACACTCAAAATAATCTGTGTGGAGTAGCTATGGTTTTGGGAAATGATCTCTTTCTTAGTTTTTAGACTCTTATCTATCCCGCTCCTGAAAGGTACGGCCACTCTTAGTGGATTAGAGGTGTGTAGGGGATCCAAAATGATTTTTTGTTGGAGGAATATCCCTATATAATATTCTCCCTCAATGCATCAATTTGATCTGCTTCAAATCTAAAATAACTCCTCTACTCACTCAGTTGAGAAATGATCAAATGTTAAATGAAGATGATTATGGTAATTACTAATGTACACTATTGAAGTATGATTGCTAAAATTACAAGTTAATAAAGACATTAGATTTTGTCCTAGATGTATAATTATGTATTCGACTATTGTAATGTATAGTTAAATCTCACAGTTCATTGAGATAGTGAATGGGTGAAATTGATAGCATAGAATTGTTTTAGTAAGTCATTATCTTAACTAATTATATTTGATATGTTGATATTATGATATAAATTACATTTAATTTATATTAAGTATATGACATGTGATTAATGGATTCAAAATAAATTATAGTACACTTTTGATATATACAAGTTATTTTAAGTGCATATAATTTATTATGATATACTGTTTAGGAAGTAGATTGATAAGCTAAACTGATCACTATGATTTTTTCTTCCAATGCTCAATAGAATTCTATATATATGTATGGTTTAAGATTACGTGATATAACCTTTGGTAAGATAGTTAATCTAAAAGTGTGTGTGTGTGTGTGTGTGTGTGTGTGTGTGTGTCTATATATATATATATATATATATATATATATATATATATATATATATATATATATATATATATATATATATATATATATATATATATATATATATATATATATATATATATATATATATATATATATATATAATCTCTAGTTTAACTATACCTCAAAGGTGATTTCACATTGTGATATCAGAGCCTAGCTTCAAAAATCAAGACTAATGCGATTGCTAAATTTATCAGTTGATATTATTTCATCCTATGAAGTTACTATGGCCCAAAGACATAAGAATGAGTGAAGACAAAAATAAAGTTGTCTACAAAAACCACCACTTTGGAAAAATTTGTGTCCTATTTTGATAAAGGATAGTTGTCATAGTTGCACTTTCATATAAATATGATAGAGTTTTAGAATATCTAATAATGAGATATGTTAGTCACTTCTTATTGGAAGAAGTTCACTCAACTTATGAAATATGTACCATAGTATCAAGGTGATGAGAGTATTTGTATTAGAATGTTTATTTTGGGCTTGAACCCTCAGATCGGGACTGGTGTTGACCTCCATTGATACACTACTATTAATGATTTTTTGGAGAAAGATATAAAAGAGGAGCAAAAATTCAAGACCTTTGTAACAGCTAATAAGGAATTCTATAATAAAGGGAAGCAATTTTAGCATAAAACTCGACTCCTTTAGGAAGAAGTTTTTGAAATGCAATAAAATGGAGGGAATAGAAACATAAGTTCTAGGAATAGTTCCAAGTTTGGAAACTTATGAAAATCCAATAATAGATATAAGGGATGGAATGGTGATAACAATAATAACAATAATAACATCGACAGTGGGAAGTTTAGTGGTGAGGTAAAATATCAAGAGAAGAAATGTGGGTGCTTTAATTGTGAAGGTGATCATTAAGTTAGCCATTATCTTTACTAATCTAATGATTTTTAATCTAAGACATCCCTTTCATGCAAAAATTAAGTATTTTATTAGAGGATTCATGTAGTGGTAGATAAATACTAGGCAAATTTTCAAGAGATACTAGTGGAGGTAGCAAGTAAACTTTTTGGTTGTCCCATTACCATTTTTATTTATGCAAGAGCATCTTAGTATTTTATAGCTTCCAAGATTCTTATAAAGATATAAAAATATTGGTTTAATGTCTAATCCTTGGTCAATATAGTATGGAAATCAAGAAGTGAAAATTGTACAGGAATGTTTGTTTGAAGCTAAGTTAGAGATTTTAAGATTCACTAGTACTGTAGACCTATATGTGGCACCTTTAATCTTCATATTGACTACAAAATGATCAACAAATAAAAAGTGAATAATATATCATTTGACATGATTTGATGATTTCCTTGATCAAATACAAGGGGAAATAGTGTTTTCTAAAATATATTTGAGGTTAGGTTATCATCAATTGAGGATTCAAGAGGGAGACATTCTAAAAAATACTTTCAAGACTCATTATGGGTATTATGAGTTCATAATTATTCCCTTCAGGATTACAAATGCTCTAGAAACATTGATGAACCTAATGAATAGCATAGTTAGGGACTATTTAGAAAACCTTATTTTGGTATTTTTGAATGAGATTTTGATTTAATCAAAATATGAAGAGCGACATGTTTGATATTTTTGATTAGTGATGAAATAGTTAAGAGACCATAAGATTTATGGTAAGTTGTATAACTATGTGTTATTATAAAAGAGGGTTTATTATTTAGGACACATCATTTCATATGAAGGTATCTTAGTTGACACTACTAAGATTTGAGATATCAAGGAATAGCCATATCCTAAAAATGTTCATGAATTCAATAGTTTCATGGACTTAGTATGGTATTATATAAATTTTGTGGAAGGATTTTACAAGATAGGAAACCCAATCACTACCTTGAAGAAGAATAACCAAAAGTTCATTTGGATAGACAAGTATGATGGATAGACAAGTGTGAGAAAGCTTTTCAGTTCTTGAAAGATAAGTTAACATCTGAACCTATGTTAAAAGTCCTAGACCCAAATGGCAATTTTATAGTGATTATAGACACATCTCAAGAAGGATTTGGGGGTGCACAGATGCAAGATGGTCATGTAGTAGACTATGAATCTATCAAATTCAAGTTGTATGAGTCAAATTACAAATCCAATGACTTAGAGATAGTAGTTATTGTTCATGCATTACTTATGTGGCAACATTTTCTATTAGTAAAACCATTTGAGCTTAGAATAGATAACTTGTGTATGAAATATATCTTTACTCAGCCTAACCTTAATGCAGGGCAAAGATGTTGGTTAGAATTCTTTTATGAGTATGATTTTGATATAAAATATATTAAAGACAAGGAAAATAGAGTAGAAGATTTCCTTAGTTAGAGGAGATGTATATATCCATGGTAACAATGAGGACCACTTTTTGTGAATAAATTTTGAGTCAACTATCATCATATGAGTTTTATAAATAGGTCAATATTACTTTAGATGTTCATAGTCAGGATCATAGGATATGAGGGCTATTATATCAAAGTTGCAGGACTCCTTAGATTTAAGGTTAGGATTTATGTACCAGACCTTGGTGGTTTGTAAACCATGCTATTGGAGGAGACACATAGTGCTCCTTGCTCTGGTCACTTAGGGGTGACTAAGATGTTCGTTGATCTTAAAAAGTTGTATTTTTGGCTAGGACTCAAGAGAGAAGCTACTAATTTTATGATGAGACGTTTGGATTGTCAGTGATTCAAGGATGAGCACATGCATCTAGTAGGTTTGTTATATCCCTATGATCCTCCCAAATGGAAATGATAGGCTATTAGTGTAGATTTTTTGTAAGGATTTAAATTATTAAAGAACAAGCATGATGAAATATTGGTCATAGTAGAAAAACTCACCAATTTTACATACTTTATTCCATCAAATCTCATAGATGAATCTCCAACGTTATCAAGAAGGTTTGTGTAATAAATTTTTAGATTACATGGATTACCTAAGAAGATCATTTTGGATCAAAATACTCACATGACTTCAAGGTTTTGGAAGACCTTGTATGCAAGTTTGGGATAAAAATTGAATTTCAATTCTGCCTATGACCTTGAGACTGATAGGCAAACAAAAAGGGTGAATCAAGTTCTAGAATATATATTGCCTATGTGTTGTATGGATCAACAATATAGGTGGGAAGATTTCTTTCCTTTAGTAGTTTTCCATATAATAATTCACATAATTTGACTCTTGACATGGCTCCCTTCAGGCACTTTATGGTGAGAAGTATCATACACCCCTTAGTTGGGAAAATTTAGGTGATAGAGTTGTGATTGGCCCGAAAATACTCTAGGATATGGAAGAACAGGTTAAGCTTATTCAAAAAAATCTTTTTGAGGTTGTAGGTAAGCAAAAGAGTTATATTGATAATAATTGGACACTTAGACATTTTGAAGTAGGGGATAAGGTTTTTTAGGTTAAAACCATAAACAAAATTCTATCAAGTTTAGGAAGTCTTCCAAACTAGAACTGATATATGGAGGACCATTTGATGTCCTTGAGGTTATTAACCTGATTACCTATAGACTTTCACTACCATCATCACTTCCTCAAATTGATAATGTTTTTCATGTCTCTTTTTTAAATGTTATCATGAAGATGTGTCTCATGTTTTTCATTGGAAAATGTTACAAGTATAGGATCCAGTAGTGGTTCTAGTAGAGCCCTTGTAGGTTATCGATACTTAAAAATTAAATTTTAAGAATAGGGAATTCTCCTACTACAAGGTTTAGTGAGACCAACATTTTGATGAAAGTGTGACATGGGAAGACTATGATGAAGTCTAAAAATATTTTCCACGCCATTTTACTTAATTACTTATAATTTAGTAGAGATCAGTCTGATGTATTTTCTAAGGGGAGCAGGATGCCATATCTAATTTTTATATGCATGTAATAATTATTTACACATACCAATGTGGTGTGCCATGTGAAGTTAACTGCATAAACTTTTGTTGTTTATATACTATTGACTACTAGTATCATTATGAATGTAAAATGGCTACATTCTAAAGATGATTATTATTATGCATTATACAACTTTGAGGCTAACAATAATTAATGATATACACATGGATCTAACATATATTTTGACATTAAGTTGTGTAGGGAAAGCAAGCATATTTATTAACTACTAACGGGTCTCATTTAATAGTTTGATTATAGCACAGGTTACTTCAACCCTATAGAGAGGGAGTGTATCATTGAGGAGAGTTAAAATAGATAAGGTGTCAGGAAAAAAGAAATATGTGGTGTCAATCAAGTGAACCAATCATTTCATAAGGATCCCATAGACATGTTAGCTATAATGTTTACCTTTTGATCAAACTTATTTTGATACATCAATTTATGAAGCTAAATGAAGTCTATTTACACTTTCTATAGTAATTAAAGGATTCCAACTTAGCCTAGAACATGCATGATTGGGTAGAATACATTAATTTTTTTTAGTTAAAAAATATTTACCATAAGATATAAAAATAAATAACATAAGAATATTTTAAACATTTAATTCCCTTGCAAACCAAATCTTCTAATTTCAACTAACATTCCACCCTTAGGGAACAAAAATATAGTTGGGATTAAATTCAACACTGACTTGAATATTTTTTCCTAGTAAAACCCCCCCTCACCCTTTGTGCCACATGGGAGAATAGTAAAGTAGATGAAGTGAATAGTGAAGCTAGGTGAAAAAAATGAAATGTTGGTCTCTATTTATTGGCCTTTGGAATGTCAAAATATTACCAAAAGAAGAAAGGAAGGAATAAAGGAAAAGAGTAGGGGGTCAATAGAGGAAAGGAGGAAAGTGTAGCAAACGAGGAGGAGAGCTGGAAGAATGGGGGAGGGATACATGTTCATAATTATTCTTTGGTGAATTAGGTTAGTAGATTTATTGAAATAAAGATAGCTCTTTTTTCAATTTTTTCCTATTAAAGTAAATCTAGAATAGTTGGTATATCTAGTAGTATATATGATTAAATTCAGAACTTCCTCTTACCCTTGCTTAACCCATTCTCTCTTTATTGTGCAGTCCATTTATTTTTCATTTGAAATTGTATTGTATCTTAAAGACTCTTTCTGTTAGATAATTTTTTTTCCTTTGATATAGTAGTATGTTATCCTTTTCCTCTATTTATGATCTAGTAAATTATTTAAAAATTGAATAAAAAGAAGAATTTAAATGCCTATAGTTTTTAATTTCAAGATGTGTCTTGTTATGGATTTTTTCTATCCTTTACCCAGTCATAGCATCACATTTATATTAGGATCTCAATGTTTTTAATCCAAATAAAATTTTATTTTATTTTTTTAAGTAAATCTTACTCTCCTTATATAGTCGACCTCTCATGGAACTACTCTTTTATTATTTTAAAATGCTTTGCTCTTTATTTTAGAGCCATTATTTTATACTCAATCAATCCCCTTCTAGTCTAATATATGTTCATAAACTATGATCATTAATATCCATGTGTACATTTTCCTTATCACTTTCAATTAATAGATCAAAATTCTATATTTAAGAATAACCAAACCTATAGATCAGTAAAATAGCATAGTGCCATTTTTGACTAGAAAAACTAAATAAATTCAAGATAATGAATAAGAAATCCAAAAAAAAATTCCTTTTAATTTTACATGGGACAATGCCTTAGAAAGGAAATTTTAAGTATACAAAAATAAACCAACTGTTATTCTTTCATCCTTTTAGCTGGTCATAAATGTTTGACATCTATTAAAACAAAATCAACATAAAATTTATAGCATCTAATTATTAGACAAGTGGCCACAGGAAATAATTTCAAACTTGGTGCCTTAATCTTCAAATATACTTTTATGTTGGTAGGATTATTTGGTTTTGTCTTTTATTTACAATAATGAGCATGGCGTAGATTTTGATAGTAATAAGATTCTTAAATTTATAGTGACCCTTTTTTATTTATATTTATATTTATATTTTTAATACATATTAATATCTTTCTACTTTACCATAGTGCCATGGTTTTGCATCTTCTAAGTCATCTTTTTATGTGAAAAGAATAAAATATATATGAAATCTTTTCCAAATTAAATATTTGTTCTAAAGTTTCAGCTTTTTTAATGTTGTTCATAAAGATTTGTACTCACTGATAAATTTAAACTAACTTATAAGGAGTAATAATAATGAGTTTGAATCAATTTATAGAAAAAAGAATAACTTGACAAAAAGAAACTAAAATGTAATTTTCTCTGTAAACATGAAATTTATATTAGGAAATGTAAAATAAATAATAGATTAATAATTATGATTATCTTCATATATGTGCAATTAACATCATATTTTACAATATTAAAATATGATTCTAGATAAAAGCATTATGAGTACAAATTTTATCAATTTGAGGCAATATTTTTGGTAATAATCTATTACTATGTAGAAATAAGGAAAAAATTTATGAGTAATAATATCACGTAGTAGATGAAGTTATCTCCAATCGATTATTTTATTAAAAAAATAAAAAATTGAAATCCTTAATAGACATCACTAATAATGTAGGAGCTAGTTTGATAACTAAATGATTGGCATTCTTTGAATGGAGTTCTTGGGGTTATATAACTATGGTAGCATCATGCCGAAATGGATAGAGATGAATAATAATAATCTATATTTTACAAAGTTTATATTTAGCTTAACTGTCATTAGGTTTCCTTAATGAATAAAAAAAAGGTAGGGTGAAAATTTTATTTTGAGGCAAGAATGACCCTACTAAGCATCAAAACATAGAAATCAAAGATAAAAAGTAGGTTATAAAAATACTATTATCTTAATATATTAATCATTCATCAACATATAGAAAAGTTATTGGTTTACATGGGTGGCATAGGACACTCATGTAAATCATCATCTCATAATATTTTCTTAATAAAATAAACAACTGGTAATAAGGATTATTTAGACCTAATGACTATGAGATGCCTTGGTTGGATTGACCTTGTGATAAAATAGTTGATGTGATATGTGCATTCTAAGAGATGTGAGGGTATCTTAGTTAGACATACATAGTAACTTAGTTACCCAATAAGTTAAGATTCAATGAGGGCTACTTGATGAATCTAAAAACTTACAACCGTAAGTAGTGTATATAGGTTGTATACATTGGGAATATTTCAATTCCAATATTGGTTAAAATTCATACTCATAATAAGTTGTTATACGTATCCATGGTTTTGTAAAATGATCTCTTTCTTAGATTTTAGAATCTTATCTATCCTGCTCGTGAAGGGTAAGTCCATTCTCAGTGGATGAGAGGTGTGCAGTGGATATGAAAGGGTCTATTGTATTCTACATCTCTACATCAATTTGATCTAATACAAATCCTCTATAACTCCTCTACTTACTTAGTTGACAAAGTATCAAATGTTAAATTAAGATGATTATTGTAATTAATGATGTACACTATTGAAGTATGATTACTAAAATTATAAATTACTAAAGACATTAGATTCAGTCGTAGCTTTATAATTCAGATCATATACATATGATATATAATGTTGTTAATTTGAAATGATAATTGGATGTTTAAGTTAAGAAATAAATGTATTCTTCTATTGTATTGTATAGTTAAATGTCGTAGTTCATTAAAATAGTGAATGAGTGAAATTGATATAACATAATTATTTTAATAAAAAATTTATCTTGACTACTTGTGTTTGAGATGTTGATATTATGTTATAAATTACATTTAGTTTATGTTAATTTTATGACATGTGGGTAATGAATGAAAAAAACTTATAATACACTTTTGATTTATGCAAGTTATTTTAAGTGCATAAAATTTATTATGGTATACTATTAAGAATTATATTGATAAGCTAAACTGATCACTATGAGTTGTTCTTCCAATGCTCAATATAATTAGGGTATTATAAAATAGACTTTGAACTTCTAAAATCTCTTCCATAATTCGATGACACTTAATATTAAACAATTATTAAAAGCATAATTAAGGTAGTTTCTTAGTGTTGTATTAGGCATAAAAAATCAAAAATATTATAAGTGGATATGTTTTTAGAATTAAATTATAGATCAAATCAAATAACATAGTACGTAACATAAACCCAAATCAATGCTTCTAGTAAATATACTAGAATATTCACTATCCATGATGGCAATGCATAATCCCAAACTAGATAGAATAGTAGGTGTCTTTGCTATAGTAGAAGACTAGAAGACACCTATCATTAACATTTAAAAAAAGATTAAACATCATATGGAATTGATTAAATAATATAGCTCCCATGTATAAATTTCCATCAATAATGTTCCTTTAGTGTATTTGAGTGCCCATATAAACAGTCACTGTGATTACCCCTATAATTTCAATCTATGTTATTTACTTTCTAGGATTCATTTTCCTTTCTCTAATTATTTAAATAAAGGGAATGCTTGAGCTCTCCAAATTTGGGATCGAAATGACTCACCTATACTATTTTCAATATTAAAATAAAAGAGATTCTCTTCATAACTAACACTTATGTAGATAAGAAAGATTTAAGTATATACATTCTACTAATACCATAATTGATAGATGAAAGAGCAGCATGATGGTTCTCTTTTTTATCATATGGATATGATAACTCTTTAATGAGATGCTTACCAATATGAAATGATTGGAAAGCCTTAAAATTTTTATGAATAGATTAGATGTGATATGGCCAACTTATATCCATCCATTATTGGCCTTGGCCTTTCTGAAGGGCACCTACACCAAAAGTAACATGTCATGCATGAAAATGAAGTAAATTTTATGCTTTGAAATCACTGTTAACCTAAAAATAACCATGCCCCACATAATGGATCATAAAACAAGATTCTTGTAATAAATTGATTATCCCATTTATATTTGGTCATTTGAAACCCATAGACTCAAAAAACTCAAGCATATATTCCTGAGGTCCTTGATACGAAATCTCTCCTCCAAATAATAAGATGATATCATCAAATAGTTCATATGTATCAGAAACCTGTTGTAGAAGAGATATCTGGTTTGATACCTTCCTATTTTTCTCATCTTGAAAGTTATTGCAATATGTCTGTAAGCAACATAAATATTTAGTCTTGTGAAAAAGGAGAAAAACATTACAATTATGGGAAATCCATACACAAGAACTCTCCATATCCTAACACAACACATTGGCATCAGCTAGAGAAATCCAATGTTTCCCTTATGGTCATTTCTACACTGTGAAAATAATTTAGATGATGTAATCATATGTTCTTTGTGCCATAAATTATGTCAATGAGTTTCCATTGTATGTCACATTTATGGTAATCTATTTTTAAAGAAATAAAATGTTAATAATTTTTTAGACATGCATGTTATTGCATTAATATTTCCTCTACATATCAAATAGGGCATGAGAAATAAAATGTTGTATTTACCAAGACCATATAGGGGTTTTGGGATCAAATACACAAAATAAATGCATCCAAACATTTTAATACAGATGAAAACAATCCTAGATTCTCTAAATAACCTATTAACTCTCTATGTATGGTAAAATAAGTAGTAGTTGAACTTACTCTGATATTACAATTAAGTTCCATAGCTAAAGTTTTTAGTAATGGAGTTTTTATCACACCATGTCATTTTAAATGGATTAATGACATGTTGATTACAAGAAAGAAATAAATCAGTAAATAATAAGGATTGTATACTTCCTTTTCCTTAATGTGTTATCATAGATGTCTAAAATCCTTTAATCCACTTTAAAAAGATCAAAACATATTTGAAATAGTCTAGACATCAATCAAAAAGAAGTAGAAGCAAGCATCATGTGATATATTTATTGAAATGTTTTGAACTAGAGCTAAAGGGAATAGATCTAGTTGTATTGATGGCCTCTAGGCTTCAAAACACCCATGACTATGCACTCACCCTGAGTGTTTGCAATCTACTACTTATTGAATACATGGGAACATAACATAATATTTATTCTCTTTCACCAAATACAAC
>JARHVA010000292.1:3075000-3087500 GCA_037957365.1 Torreya grandis | reverse complement strand
TGAGGGAAGTGACACCATAAAGGAGGTTGAGATGACTAAATAGGGCTCCACCAAAACCCTGCCTCCTCAGCAAGTCAAATTTGCATCACAAAAGCCTGCATAGTACACTAAGTACAATTTGTCGCCTTTGGTGATGGACAAGTAAAATAAATATTCTCATGAAGGGTCTAGAAATAGTCTTATAGTCCTTTGATAAATCATCTAGACACCAAAACTCTTCAATAAGAAGAAAACTAGACTATTAGGGCTATACATTCCTAGTTACATTCAAACCCTCATGGTATGAACACAGGTTAAAGAAATCTTGATGGTATATTGATGTCTATTGTAAATAATTAAGAGTCATGAATGGATCAATACTAACTTGTGAGAAAGTTTTCATGGTCAAAAAATACACACTAGGGTCTTTTGACCGAGAGACTCTCCCTTATTATGTGCACATAGTCCTTTATATGCAAGACACCACCTTGAGAGTATCATTTATCCTTGGAGGAGTTACATGAAAGATAATGGAAACTAGAGGAGATATGGGTTTATTCATACTCTATTCTCATGATAATATTTCCTAAGTTTAATATATGTAGTCTATGAATAAGTGAATTAGATGGCCTACTTGAGCCTGACAGGACACCAACTTCTATTGAGATATCTTATGAGGTTGTGCATGGGACTGAATGATGTTTGGAGGTGGTGGTGGAGTACCCCCACTTTCACTTTGTTTAAGACTGAATTATTTTACAAAAAGATTTTTTTATCTCAGAAAGTTAATAATGATGTCATTTTGTAGATAAAATATGAAAGACAAAAGTTGTATTGATATTGGTCATTATATTTGTATACTATTTTATCTATTCATTTTTATATTTTAAATGAGGAAATATAAAATATATATGTATAGAGATAGAGTCAAGGCTATATCTCCATCTCCATAGTTGATAAAGGGTAACGACTTTACAAGCCACCATACAATCATACCACTTATAACATTTTAATAATGTATATTTTATAAATTGTTTTTGTGTAAAGTGAGTGAGCCTAAGTATTTTAGGGAAGATATTTTTACTTACCTATAGAAATATTTACTAAAATAGAAAAATAAGGAGAGAATATTAAGGAGTCGATATTTTAGGTCAATGAAATTGTAAATGTAAGTCCTCACCAAAACACCAAACATGATGATGAGTGAATAAAATAAGCCCATTACATAAACAATAATATAACATTGGAATGTTCCCTTTTTTATCATGATGGATACACCATTGGCAAGAGATAATTCCTCACATACCATGTTTGTTGACTACTAGTTGTCACAAAGATACAAGGTACACCAAAAGGGGGGTAATTTTTTGTTTTGATAAAGTGGGGTTTTGTAAAGCAAAAGATTTTATATCAAAAATTGTACCCTAATTAAAATCTATGATAGTTAACCATGTCTCACTTTTTATACGTGAAAATTTAAGTGATAATAATTTTATATTTATAGTGTACATGATGTATAAAATGAGTTTGTTTGTTGAGGAGACGTTTCATTTCACAATAAACTTCAGCAAAGACAAAGTGGTGGGGAAGGGAAAGTCCATACAAATAATGAATGTGGTGAAATATTTCAAGCTGTGTTGAGTAATGATGATGAGAGGCAATGAGGTGATGGACTCAAATAAGCCCATAAAAATACATGTGTAGAATTAATTGATATGCCAATATGTCAATACAATTTATAGCTTCCATTGAATTATTATAAATAGCCAATACATATTTGTAAAAGGGGTCATATCAATGAAATCAAATGTCAAATATCCAATGGCTTCTCTAACGATGTATAAAATGAATTATTTGTCATTTTGAATGAAAATTATTTAGACTAAAATTATGATTGGTTTTACTATTTAAGACATTTAAATGACTCTAAACAAATTAGATGAAAAATATAATTAAAATAACTGCAGTAAATATTTTTACAAATTATATCTTTAATACTACTATATTTATATTAATATAACAGTATTATTATAAATATATGATATCATTATAATATAATATATATAAATATGAATGATATAAATAATAAATATAAATATTATATAGTATTATTTATTAATAATAATAATAGATTATGTTTTTATTATAACAATATTATATTATTATTTTAATATTTTTATAATCGTATAATAATTATGATGTTGGCTATCATAACAAGAGATGATTCTACAACCTTAACACCTTTATAATAATTAGGATTATTTTAATTTCTTATAGAAAATATAATTATGGCTATATATAATATAAAAATGTATAAAATAATTATGTAATATTTATAATGTTGTTATTATATTAAACTTGTTTTAATAATATAAAAAATATGTAAATATTTATTAAATTTAAATAATCAATATTATCTTTATCTTTGTATAAATCTAAACTTTCATCATATAATAATAAAATTCAAATTCAAAAATTGAAGATATGAAATAGAATATCTAATAACATTAAATGATATTCACAAAAATATATAAAAAGATAAAATACTATTATAATATTTAAACTATGTACATTAATAATTAAGTTAAAAATAAGAAAATTAAAATAATATAGACAATAATGGAAGGAAGGCAAAACATTCTTTTTGAAATATAATAATGTTAAGGAAGTTTGGTAGTTAGCTACATAATAAAATACACCTATCATAATCATCACATCACACTTGCATGTTTTATATATGTTTACTTATTTTTTATTCTATGAGTTTTAAATTTTAGACATTTTAAAATAAATAAAATATCATTAATATTAAACTTTAAAATTTGGAAAAAAAAATTCTAAACTACCTTTCACCAAGCCATCAATGTTATAACATTATGATATCCCTTAAAATGTCATCATTTTGTTAACAAAAATTTATTAAATTCAATGGAATTATATATATATATATATATATTTCCATTGAATTTAATAAATTTATGTTAACAAAATGATGATATTTTAAGGGATATCATAATGTTATAACATTGATGGCTTGGTGAAAGGTATATATATATATATATATGCATTCTCATAATCAAATTCTCACTTCCCTTAATCATGGAAAGTGACCAAACTGGTTTCATTCAGCATAGATATATTTTGGATAATGTTATTGTTGTCTAGGAAGATATGGATTGGGATAGAATATCTAACCAGAAGGCATTATTCCTCAAGATAGATTTTGAGAAAACTTATGATCAGATTGAATGACCTTTCATAATATTTATGCTTCAAGATCTAGGGTTTTCTACCAAGTTTGTTCACAACATCAATATGTTGTTTCAGGATGTCAGGTCTTGTATTACTCTCAATGAATCCCAATCTTAACACTTTTTAGATTTAGGATCCATCAGATAAGGTTGTCCTATTGCTCCTTCACTTTATGTTTTGGTCTCACTATTACTGATGTGTAATATTTGTCTTTTTAGTCTCACTACATTACCTATTATGCAAAGCTTGAAAAAAATATTTGAGACTTCATCTAGGCCCATTCTAAGGGGCACCAAGGTTTTCATACAATATCTTGGGCTATCTATGATCACCCTAAAGAAGTTAGTGGGTTAGGACTTTTAGAAATAAGGCTTCAGGGGGTCCCTCTTGGGGTTACATGGATCATCATAATATTGGAAGGGAATGAAACTTGGAAAATCCTGTTGAGGCACTACATCTCTCATGGTTGCCCACTTCGTAGAAAAACTTGATAAGGAATTGGCTTTCATATTGTACTTATTTCACAGATGACAATCAAATTAGGGGCACTTTTTTCATTAAAATTATTTGGAAGGCCTGGGAAAAGCTCCAACCCTACCACATAAGGGTGGGGAATGGGTTTAGAATCAATTATTCTATAAACTCCCAGTCATTATGGGTTTCTCTCTAGTTGAACATCAACAAGGTCCCATTTACCATGCTCGCCTGGATCAAAATATTGAGATAATGTAAGAAAGGTATTCTCATGGTTCGTGATATATTTTTTAATACCTCTAAGAACTAGATTCTTTGACCAATGCTAAAATCTAAGTTTCATATTAATAAGGAAGATGCATAATTTTTTTTGAACTATAGAGTCCCATACCTTATGAATAATTTCATAAAATTGGATTTTCCTCTCTTACATCATGGTGGAAGGGTTGTTATTTTCCCACAACGACACCATTTCATTAATACTCTCCTTAATTGGTTTATAATTTATTGGCTCCTCAAGATTTTGATACTTGATTTAATAGTTTTGGGAATATTGGAGTTTTATTCCTAATTTAGTTAGGGGTCTAGAATAATTAAATTGGTAACTAATATTATAATAATTATAGTACTAATTTTTATAATTTACTGAGCCTTTTAAACCCTTCTAAAGATAGTAATAAATAAGGAGAAATGCATCTTAGCTTAAAACTGAACTGAGATAATTAAGATAGAGGCTGAAACTAGCTGTGTAAGATTAGGAAAGTGTCATGCACCTAGATTTGGTTTTCATTAAGTGAAAGGATAGGATCTCCAAAACTATGACACTTTGGGGTCTGGTACTATACTCTAAGGCCTACCGCTATTTACAAATTAGTCACAGAGATCTGAGTTTTTTGACTAGTATTTGCTATCACCGTCTGAAATTGTCTATGAAATTTTGAGTCTTGAATGTCAACTAAGCTCCTCACAGAGCTGATGTAATCTCAAAATCCTAGACCTTCATTGTGCTTGATAGAAATTGAGAAAGAATAAGGGTTACTATATGTAAGATGCACTAAATGTTTATCCTCACCCCTTATGTGGGCACGCTACCTACATACCAATACTTTAAAGAGAGATGAAGCTATATGTAGTTCTCGTACTTGATGTGATTTGTGAAATATTGTAATGAGGATGAAAAAATGCCAAATTGAGAATACTTGAGGTGGTCACAAACTGGTGTGAGGGTTTGAATATATTTTTAGCTATGTTCGGTGACTATATGTAGAGGATAGGGATATTTGTCTTAGTAGTTTTCTTGTATTCTTGCTTGCTTTGTAAGTTTTATCACCTCCATTCTAAATGAAATTTGAATGGAATTTTATATGGATTTATTGGTCATTAATTAATTATATTCATGCTA
Organism: Torreya grandis; assembly: GCA_037957365.1. NCBI lineage: Eukaryota > Viridiplantae > Streptophyta > Pinopsida > Cupressales > Taxaceae > Torreya > Torreya grandis. The sequence goes on along the minus strand of JARHVA010000292.1, from coordinate 3,082,393 downwards.
GGTTAACCTAATGAAGAATAGGAATCAGATGGAAATGGTCATTTGGGCTCGAAATGTGTTTGGATAGGAGTGCCAAAAATATGACACCCTAGGGTTTGGCGCTATATTCTAAGTTTGGTGCTCCTAACCTATAGGCTCAAGACTTAAGGCGATATAATTGGCCAAGGAAATACATCTTGACTAACCTAGAATCAGGTTTTAGAAGTCTATGGATGACCAGTTATGAGAAAAAGGTGTCTAGAATGGTCATGAAAGAATAAAAGAGGGTCCTATGAATATGGTGTCACAAGCCACACTCAAGCTACAAATTTGGACATTTTATATGACTAAATTTTCCCTCCCTTTATTATAGTGATGTAGTAAATCAAAATATTAAGATAAAAGAAAAGTAGAAATCATACCTAAACTTACCTGCAAGGGTAAAGCCAATGATGTTTTGTGATGTTGAGTGTGCATAAAGAGAGCACATCATGAAATATAACTATACAAGAGAAAAACAAAGAGAAGATCAGTTCTTGATAGATATTCTATATCTAAAATAATAATCTACAAAGCTGGGCAAGAGAGAAAGGAATGAATACACCTCACCAAGTATGCAAACCATAAAAACTATTATACTATTAAGTGATGTTGAGTGATATTATATATGTGTTATAACAATATTAATATCAACAATGGTACTAAGTACTTAATTCCTTGAGAGTGTATTAAGAATGTAAAGGATGCCTTTTGGCTCCATCATCACCCACTAAGTGAAGCTATGTGATCATGCATATGTTAATCAATGTTTGGATTGTGTGTCCAATCCCTCTGAATAGGTGGATAAAAAATATAAAGGCTAGTTATACCTTTAGCTTCATTATTTCCCACTAAGTGAAGCTATAAAATGATATAAGTATGAATGTCTATCATATATCATTGATTTTGAATCCCATTAATTCTTTGAAATCTGACAATGTGGTATGTATAGCCAAATGTTTACTAGAAACGAGGCCATACTTGGCTACTCTAAAAGGAGGAGAGTAATATTGTATGAAATTCACTCAAGAATGTGGAGGTTAATACTATATGAAAGCTACTCTAAAATGATGCCAACAACTTATAGATGGATTAAGGCACACAAATATTGAGAATACCTAGGTAATGGACTAAACTCAAAAAGAAAAGAAGTCAAATGTGTCATGCACATTGCCGCTAATAACTGGTGTCTATAACATGGATTCATATCTGGAAGTTATACCAACTACCCAATCTAAAACTAGAAGTGAGAGCCATTATGCCACTGATGATGCATCCTATATCTAGATTTTTAAAGAAAAATTACACAAAAAGTTTTGTTTTTAAATTGATCTATATCTATCAAAACTATATTTGAGCTTATATTTCTATCATTTCTTAAAAATTTAGGCTTTTTATTGCTTAGATAGGAGCACTAAAAATTTCACACCTTACTATCGAATATTATTTTCCAACTTCAATGTTGTTGTCCTTTACTAAATCTTATCATTATTCTATAATCATCAATATTTTTTGGTCTTTTTCCTAGTTTAGGTTTTGATTATTGTTTTAAGTGTTTTAAAAACTAATCTTTCAGTTGGTAAGAGATCTGATCTCTAAGACAAAAGACCCTATTTGTTTCTCTCTCTTCTAAGGGTAAGAATGAATAACTTGTAATGACTTCCCTTAGAAGAAATAGACCTGCAAGTGTGTTATGCTATGAAAAACATGATATAGTGATGATAATCAAAAATATGTCTCAAGATATAGCATAATTTGTATAGGACATTGTTAGACTAATAGGGGTATAACTAGATAGATATAATAATGTAATAACATGTGTAGTATACTAAATTGAAACTATAAATGTTAGTTGTTAGTTGTTATTTTTTAACAAGTGATGGAGCATGATGTCCATCATGACATCTAAAAAATCAAGATAATACATGATATATGCTCATGACATGTCAAACAGTTGAGAATCAAACAATAAACAAGCATACAAGGCAAAGAGCACATAATATTGGCCAAGGGGATAAGAAAACAAGGGACATGGACACATGTCACTAAAATTGGGAAAGAAAGCATACAAGGCATGTTCAAATGCCACATATGCATAAAATAAAAAATAAGTAAACATGGTGTGAGGGCCACAATAATATAGAAGATTATAAGCAAAGGACATTGGAAAATTTCCTAAGGCACATATACGAGATAAAATAAGAATTGAGAAATGCAATCACATCTAGATACACAAAGAAAGAAAGGAAAGCATGTAATATGATAGAAATACAAATATATCTAACTAATAAAAGCAAGAAGTTAAATTATGCAAAACATGTAGTACAAGACTAGGTAGATTCTAAGAAATACACAAGTGTTATATACTAGTAAATGTCAATAAAGTAATTTATGTAAACTAATAAGTAATGTATATCAACATGATAACTAGAGTCTATGGTGTAGAAATGACATAACCTAGATGGTGTAGTCATGTAGAAGATGCCCCCAGTGGGTAGATATATCGATGTGTATCTCAAATGTAGAATTAAGATGCCCCCTCAATCGTTAAAGTGAAGCAATCATAGATTTGGATGTCACTACACACACTCAAACAAGATCAAGTGAAGTATGGTAATGTAAATAAATCAACAAATAATAACATAAAATAGCAAATGTAAGTCTATCATGCTAGTAGAAATGTAAATCATGGATGATGCATACAATTGAAATGTTTTTGGTATTTGATATATTTGAATGTTTTTGGATTTTTGATATGTTTGAATGTTTATATATTTTTTATATATTTGAATATTTTTGGATTTTTGACATGTTATATTATTTTTTGTATTTTAAAATATTTCTATGTACAATCAATCATAAGGAGACTATGTACAAGAAATTAAAAAGAAGATATGTATAAGCAATCATTAAGAGACTATGTACAAGAATTTGAAAAAAACTATGTACAAGTAATTTGAAATATTATGTATAAGTAAGTTAAGAAAAAATGATGCTAATCGATGAGTCTTAAAAGAGACTCCCTGTCATGGTATCTTATATCAAATAAATGAATCATGCATGATTGTGAAGCATGAGGGAATGGCTATGAAGATGACTCTAAATATTTCTTTTCATTATTGGTATCTTGAAAATCATAATCATTTGTATTGTTCCACTCATCATTATCATCTTGATTTTAAACCAATAGAATGCTATTGTTGACTTTTGTTGTATCTATACTTTTTCCTTTGGTAAATTATGTTTATAAATGATTTACCTTAGAATTTTTAATAAATCTCAAACCTTGTTGACAAACATTATCAAATGGTAGAATAGGAGTAGTGATGCTTTGAGCATGCTTGGCTGACCCTTGAACCTTGATAATAAAAATATTGTAGATATTTTTGACCAAACCCATACTTATTTGAAAGTTAAGCCTCATTTTGTAGAGGTATATTAACATCTTTTTCATTATTTACCTATGCTTGTGGTACTATTTATTGATATAATTTTACTTTTTAATCCTTTTATTATTCTAAGTTATGATTTGTTAACCACTTTTATATTGTTTTTAAATATGACCCTTTGTGAATGTATTCCTATGTCACTATGGATTTCTTGACTTATTTACCTTGTATAGTGTCCTCATTAGAAATTATCTATTTTATATGTTTTTTCAATGTCAAACATGAATCTTTGCGATGTCCATGCATTCTATGATATTCACAATAATATATGGATATTCTCACTAGATGTAGAGGATATATTTTGATCAACTTCAATTTAATAATTTCCCTTGGTACCTCAGTTGAAATTTTATTTGATCTTTGAATGCTTTTTGAATCACTAGTTATAGAGATACTTTGTTGTGATTTCTTATTTTGATATGTAGCATTTCTTGCAACCAATTGGCTAGGTGAAGGTTTATATACATGATTGTCACTATGGTGACTTTGAAGATTTTATATTGTAATTTGATTTTCTAGTGTTGTGATATTTTCATGTAATAGTTGATTCTGCATTTGTAAATCTAAAATTAACTTGCTCATACTAGTGATTTGATCTCTTCAAGTTTGCTTCTAATTGATCATGTAAGCACATATATTGAAGACAGTTTGAAGAAACTATAGGTTGAATGTATGCATTAAAAACAATAGTATAGGCTACCTTACCTTCTGGAGGAGTAATATCATGGACTTGGTTAGAGGGAAAGTAGCTATTACCCTCTTGGGGGAGAGGAGGATAATGAATTTTTTTCCTATGCTTAAGATATGACAATGAAACTTGACAAGTGGTTGTTAGATTATGTAATATATCCTCTAAAAATGTAATGATTTTATTCTTAATTTAATGTCACATAATAAATAGATACAATGTTAAATAAGTATTGAAACCTTGTATTAAGTAAAAGTAAACATTGCTTTTAAGGAAAGGGATATGAACATGTTTAGCAGTATATTTCTTAATATCATCTTATATTATGAAATGTAAGCATAAAAGGGAAAGAATGAAGATTTGAATTAATATATAGTAAACCTCATCATTCATATACATGATAGGACCAAGTATTATCTTTTATTATTTTCAAGAAATGTTTTGAAATGAGTAAGATCTATTTTTAACTTTCCTGTAAAAATCTGTAAGGTGATACCTCAAAAACAAAGAGATGTACGAAATCCAACTAGGGTTTGAAATAAATTATTTATAAAATTACTAGATAAATTTTCAAAAATAAATGTGAAATTTTTATTTAATTATATAGGAAAAATAAAAAAATACTGGAAAAATCAACAAGAAATTTTCCCTTTGGGTTTCTAGGGGTTTTATGCATAAACAAAGTAAGTCAAGTTCACCAAATGATTTGATAATTTTTGGGAATATTGGATTCTTATTCCAAATTTAGTTAATGGTTTGGAATAAATAAATTATTAAATAATATTAGAATAATTATATTACTAATATATATAATTTACTGTGCCTTCTAAAGCTTTCTAAAAATAGTAATAGATAAGGATAAATGTAACTTAGCTTAAAACTAGAATAAAATAACTAAGAGGCTAAAACTGACTATGCAAGACTGGGATAGTGTCATGAGTTTGAATTTGGATGTCATTCATTGAAAGGCTAGGACCATCAAAAATATGATAGTTTAGGGTTTGGTGATATAGTCCAGGTCCTATTGTTGTTATCTAATCTAGTCACAAAGATCTAAGTTTTTTGGGTTTTGTCCGATGTCCTCATGTGAGATTACCTATGAAACTTTAAGACTTGAATATCAATGGATATTTTTATAGAGATGATTTTATCTTGAAACCCTAGACCTTCATTGTGCTTGATATAACTTGAGAAAGAAGGGGAGTTGTTGTGTGTAAGATGCAGTGAACGTGTATCTACACCCATTATATGGGTACCCTAACTACATACCAATAATATGAAGAGGGATCAATCCATATGTACTTATTCCACTTGATGTACTTTATGCAATAGTGTAGTGAGGATCTAAACATGCCAAATTGAGAGTGTTTGATGTGGTTTTGCACTAATGTGAGGGTTTGAATATATTTCCAACTGTGTTGGGTGACTATATGTAGAGAATAGGTAAATTTCCCTTAGTGGTTTATTTATATTGTTGATTTCTTTGCAAGTTTTTTTACCTCCATTCTAAATGAACTTTGAATGGACTTTTATAGGGATCTATTGGTCATGGGTTAAATGTATTCACGTTAGGCCAACATAATGAGGAATAGGAATCGGATGGAAATGATTGTTTAGGCTCAAAATGTGATTGGAAAATATCATCAAAAATAGGACACCCTAGGGTCTAGCACTATAGTTTAGGTCTATAACTTTTGTCTTATACGCTCAAGACTTGGAGGATAGAATTAGCCTAGGAAATGTAGCCTAGCTGAACTGGAATCATGTTTTAGAAGTCTATGGATGATCGATTATAAGAATAAAGGTGTATATAAGGGTCATGTAAGAATGAAAGAGGGTCTTATGGATAGGGCATCACAAGACACACTCAAGCTACCAGTTTGGACATTTTATATGACTACAATACTTATACCCTCAATCGTTGGTGGTCTCATTAATCTCTCCATCAAGTTTGGGCCCAAAGATTTGATAATATTTAGGTGAATTATATTGAAACCAAAAAAACCAATTTCCTTTGGTATATCATCTACCAAGGTCTACCTATTGGTTATAGGCTCAAGCACATGGAAGTTTTTAATCCTACTTGTCTAGTATTTCATCACCTAGAAACTATCAAGCATCTCTTTTGGTTTTACCCTCATGCCCAATCAACCTAGAGATGAATTCATACCCTTTTCAAACCCTTCAAGATAAACTTTTCACTCGGAAAATTGCTCTTCTAGTAGACTCCACCTTGTTACCTATAATATATAATAGATTCTATTAGATTTTCCATACTGATATTATGTTTGATATTTGGAAATTTAGAAATTAAACATGTTTTAATAATGAATCTATTGAAAAATGTTTTTTGTAACTAAAAAATTTATGATTGATAATGTTACCCTCTAGATACAAAGTCAAACATTTAAGGTGTAGCATGAGCTTCACCATTTACATCACCTCCTAGACCATTAGGGGAATGATCCTTATGCAATTAGTCATGATCATGTTGATCCCCCTCCTCACCAATCCCCTCTTGAGGGTCATGGTTGTGGGGGGAGGTGCCACCATTCTCACAATTGGAGGTATTGAAATTGGGAGAGATACTCTCCTCTCTCTTGCTATCCATATCCTCCCTAAGAATATATTAGAGGTAACAAAGATAGTGGAGGTGGGGGTTGGAGACCCCATCTATAGGATTAATTCCTACAGTTGGCATTCACCACCTTTCCTTCCAGCCAAGATTCTCAAGTATAGCATAATTCTGAAGCTAACCAATAGGCTAATGGATTGGAAACCCTCTCAATTGATTAATGTCCCTTAATAGAGGATGGATCAAGAGGAAATCCTCAAGATCCTTTGCCTCTACCTCCTCCATTAGTCACCAAGTCCATAGATAGTACATAATTATTTCGTTATTATTTGTGTTATTTCATTCCCTTTTTGTTTTGATGTGTGCTTGAATTAGTTTAACTATGATTTTTGGTTGGATTGTGGCCTCTTTTGGAATTTTATTTCTCCTAAGGCCTCATTATCTCAGGGTGGCTTTTAGGGTGTGACATTTCCACTTATTTTGTATGATTAGGATTGTACTATAGGTTTTTGTTAAATTAATTAAAATGCACTTTTTAATCAAAAAATATATAGATGCACACTATATTTTTTCAAAGACATTTTATTTCTCTACACCTATTTAATTAATTTTGTGTGATCACATTTTATAGAATAAAAGAGGATTATAGTGAAAATAATAGAT
>JARHVA010000292.1:3005000-3067500 GCA_037957365.1 Torreya grandis | reverse complement strand
TTGTTAATAGAAATAATAATAATAATAAAAATAATAATAATAATAATAATAATAATAATAATAATAATTTCAACAATGAGAAGTTTAGTGACGAGGGAAAATCTCAAGAGAAGAAAGGTGGGTGATTTAATTATGGAGTTGATCATTATGCTATCCAAAGTCCTCACTGATCTAATTATGTCTTATCTAAGACACCCATTCCAAGCCAATAATAAATATTTTAGCAGAGGATTCATGCAGTGGTAGATAACCACCAAGTAGTTTTTTAAGTCATACCAGTAAAGGTAGAAGGTAACATTTTTGGTTGTCCCATTACTGTGATTATTGATACAAGAGCATCTAAATGCTTTATAGCTCCTAAAATTATTAGAAAGATTAAAAAATTATGTCTAATCATTGGTTATTATAGTATGGAAAATGATCAATGAAAAAGGTAGAGCAATGTTTGTTTGAAGCTAATTTAGAGATTTTATTATTCACTACCATCGTAGACATATATGTTCCCCCCCAAGATTATATGATGTGATACTTGGAGAAAACTGGTTGTGGAAGCATTGAGCTAATTTTGATTTTTTTCTAAAATAATATCATGTCTAGATGATGAAGGATATTCTAGGTTTGTGCAATGTGGAAACATTGAGCTAATTTTGATTTCTTTGCTAAAATAATATCATGTCTAGATGATGAAGGATATTCTAGATTTTTTTAAGGAGTTAAATGTGAAGTTACTCTAAGGGAAACTTTTGCATTGTAGCTGAAGAAATCCAAATGAAAAGGATGTATTCCTTTTACAATACAACTTGATGAAGTGGAAAAAGGAAAAGAACCCATGATAGAAAATTACGCTTTTCTATGTGATTTCAATGATGTTTTTCTTGATGAACTACTAGGGCTTCCACATAAGAGAGAATTTAATTTATCAATTTATATCATCCCTAGTTTAGAGCCCAAGCCAGAATCATTTTACCTAATGATGTCAACTAAGTTGTTCAAATTAAAGGCTTAATTATAGAAACTGTTAGCCAAAGATCTTATCCATCCAATAATATCTCCTTGGGGTGATCTAGTGGTTTTTGTTAAAAATAAGGATGGCACCCTTAAGCTTTGTATTGACTACAAAATGTTCAATAAAGAAACGATGAAGAATAGATATCCTTTGCCATGCATTGATGTTATATTTGATCAAATGCAAGGGTAAATAGTGTTTTCTAAAAGAGATTTGAGGTTAGGTTATCATCAATTGAGGATAAAAACTAATTTTAGGACTCATTATGGGAATTACAAGTTCATAATTATTCCCTTTGGGCTAACAAATGCTCTAGAAACATTCATGAACCTAATGAATAACATATTTAGGGACTATTTAGACAAATTTATTTTGCTAGTTTTAGATGACATTTTAATTTATTTAAAATCTGAAGAGGAACATATTTGATATTTTTGATTAGTGATGCAAAAGTTAAGAGAGCATAAGATTTATGGTGAGTTGTCTAAATGTGTCTTCTTGCAGAAGAGGGTGCATTACTTAGGACACATCATTTTAGCTGAGGGTATTTTAATTGACCCTACTAAGATTTGAGCCATCAACAAATGGTCATCTCTAAAGAATGTTCATGAATTCTAAATTTTATTGTGCTTAACTTGTTATTATATTAAGTTTTTGGAAGGATTTTATAAGAAAGGAAACCCAATCACTTACTTGAAGAATAAGAGCCAAAAGTTCATCTAGATAGACATGTGTGATGCATAAATAAGTGTGAGAAAGCTGTTAACTTCTTCAATAATAAGTTAACATTTGCACCTGTGTGAAAGGTCCCAAACCCAAATGGCAATTTTATAGTTATTATAAACACAAATGAAGAAGGATTTGGGGGTGTGTTGATATAGGATGGACATGTAGTGGCTTATGAGTCCAAAATACTCAAGTCATATGAGTTAAATTACAAATACCATGACTTAGAACTAGCAATTATGTTCATGCAATACTTATGTGGTGACATTTTCTATTAAGAAAACCATTTGAGCTCAAAATAGATAACTTGGGTTTGAAATACATCTCTACTCAACCTAACCTTAATGCATGATAAAGGCATTAGTTATAGTTTTTGTGTGAGTATGATTTTGATATAGAAAATATTAAAAACAAGGAAAATATAGTAGAAGATGCCCTTAGTAAGAGCAGATATATATATCTGCCATGGTCAAAATGAGGACTATTTTTTATGAGCAGATTTTGAATCAGCTATCATCTGATGAGTTTTATAAATAGGTCAAAACTGCTTTGGATGTTAATAGTTAGGATCATAGATATGAGGACTATCAGATCGAAAGATTGGGACTTCTTAGATTTAAGGGTAGGATTTATGTACTAGACCTTGGTGGTTTATGAACCATAGTATTGAAGGAGGCATATAGTGCTCCTTAATTCACTTAGGGGTGACTAAGATGCTAGTTGATCTTGAAAAGTTATATTTTTAGCTTGGTCTCAAGAGAGATACTACTAATTTTATGATGAGATGTTTGGATTGCTAGCAAGTCAAGGCTAAGCCCATGTATCCAATAGGTTTATTATAGCCCCATAATCCTCCCAAATGGAATTTGTAGGTTATTAGTATGGATTTTGTGCAAGGACTTCCTTTATCAAAGAACAAACATGATGTAATATTGGTTTTAGTAGACAAACTCACAAAGGTTGCATACTTTATTTTAGTGAATCTCATAGATGGATCTCTAGTGTTAGAAATAAGGTTTGTGTATCATTTTGGATCAAGATACTCACATGACATTAAGGTTTTGGTAAACTTTGTATGTAGATCTAGAAATAAAATTGAATTTTAGTTCTATGTATCACCCTAAGGCTGATGGGAAAACAAAAATGGTGAATCAAGTTCTAGAAGATATGTTATGTATGTATTGTATGGATCAAAAATATAGGTGGGAAGAGTACTTGCCTTTATTATATTTCTTGTCTAATAATTCACATCATTTGACTCTTGGCATGGATCCCTTTAAGGTACTTTATGGTAATAAGTGTCGTACACTCCATATTTGGGATAATCCAGGTGATAGAGTTGTGATTGGCCCATAAATTCTCTAAGATACGCAGGAGTAGGTTAAGGTCATTAGAAAAATAATTTTCAAGGTTACAGATAAACAAAAGAGTTATGTTGATATGAAGTGGACTCTTAGACTTTTTGAAGTAGGGGATAAGGTTTTTTAGGGTAAAACCACAAAAAAGTTCTATCAAGTTTGGGAATTCTTCCAAACTATCACCAAGATATGTATGAACATTTGATGTCCTTGAGGTTATTAACCTAGTTACATATATACTTCCACTACCACTAGCACTTGCTTGACTTCATAATATTTTTCATGTTTCTTTATTGAAATGTTATCATGTAGATGTGTCTCATGTTATTGATTGAAAAACTTTACAGGTATAGGATCCAAGAGTGGTTCTGGTAGAGCCCCGAAGGATTATTGATACTCACAAATTGAATTTGTGGAACATGAAAGTCTCCTAGTGTAAGATCTAGTGGGACCAATACTTTGAGAAAAGTGTGACATGGGAAGACTATGATGAAGTCTACAAATCTTTTCCACACTTTTTTACTTAACTAATTATATTCTAGTAGACATCAAGATGATGTATTTTATAAGGGGAGAAGGATGTCATATCCCATATTTATATTCCTATAATAATTATTTACACATGTTAATCTAGTGTGCCATGTGAAATAAGCTTCATATTTTTTTGATGTTTATTTACTATTGACTACTGGTAGCATTATGAAACTAAATTGCTACATTCTTAAGATGATTATTATTATGCATTATACTATTTTAAGGATTATAATTATTAACAATAGACACATGGATCTAACGTATATTTTGAAACTAAGTTGTGTAGGGCAAGAAAGAATATTTTCAATCATATTTATTAACTACTAATGGGTCTCATTTAAGTGTGTGATTGTAGCATAGGTTACTCCAGCCCTAAAGAGAGGGAATGTATCATCGAGAAGAGTTATAATAGATAATGTGTCAAGAAAAAATAAATATGTGCTATCAATCAAGTGAATCAATCATGCCATAAGGATCCCATACACAGGTTAGTTGTAGTGTTTACATTTTGATCAAACCTATTTTTTTATGTTAATTTATGAAGATAAATAAAATCTACTTACCCTTTTTATAGTAATTAAAAGATTTAAACATAGCTTGGAACATGCATGACTGGGTAGAATACATTTAATGTTTATAGCTAAAAAAAATTTACCATAAGATAGAAAATGAAATAATATAAAAATATTTAAAACATTTAATTGTCTTTCAAATCAAATCTTATACTTTTAACTAACACGAGACCCTTAGGGGACAAAAATATAGTTGGGATTAAATTCAACATTAAGTTGAATATTTTATCTAGGTGAAATGCCCTTCACCCTTTATGCCACGTGGGGAATTAGTAAATTAGATGAAGTGAATAGTGAAGTTGGGTGAAAAAATAAATGTTGGGCTCTATTTATTGGCCTTTGGAATGTCAAACTGGTAACAAAAAAAGAAAGGAAGGAATAAAATAAAAAAGTAAGGTGTTAATATAGGAAAGCAGTAAAGCATAGCAAAGTGTGAGGAGAGTTAGAATAATGAGGGAGGGATACATGTTCATAATTAGTCTTTATTGAGTTAGGTTAGTAGATTTGTTGAAATAATGATAACTCCTGTTTCAAATGTTTTCTATCAAATTAAATCTAGAATGGTTGGAATAGATATTAGGATATATGATTAGATTCAGACATTCCTCTTACCCTTGCTCAACCCATTCTCTCCTTATTGTGATGTCTATTTATTTTTCATTTGAATTTGGATTACAACTTAAAGACTCTTTCCATCAGATAGATTTTATTCCTTTTATACAACAATATGGTATCCTTTTCCTCTATTTATGATCTAGTAATTTATTTAAAAATTGAATAAGAAAAAGAATTTAAATGCTTGTAGGTTTTAATTTCTAGACGTGTCTTTTTATTGATTTTATCTAACTATTACCCATCTTTAGTGTCACATTTTCAGTAAGAGCTCAAAGCTTGTAATCCAAATGTAATTTATTTTGATTTTTTAAAATAAATCTTGATTTCCATATATAGTCTACCTCTCATGGAACTACTCTTTTGTTATTTTCAAATGCTTTGCTCTTTATTTTAGAGTCATTATCTTAGACTCAATCGATCCACTTCTGGTCTAGTAGATGTTGATAATCTATGATCATTTATATCCCTATATATATTTATATATGAGTTTTTGTTAATAGATCACAATTCTATATTTAATAATAACCAAACCCATAGATCAATAAAATAACATAATGACATTTTCCACTAGAAAAACTAAATAAATTCAAGATAAAAAATGACAAATCTAGAAAATAAATTTTACTTTTCAAGTTTACATGGGCCAATGCCCTAGAAGGGAATTTTGATTTGCAAAGAAATAAATCAACTGTTATTCTCTTATCCTTTGAGCTGGGTGCAAATGTTTGGCATTTGTTAAAATAAAATCATCATAAAATATCTAGCATCTAAAACCTATTATATTAGACAAATGTCCACTGGAAACAATTACAAACTTGGTGCCTTAATCATGCAATATTTTTTTACCTTGGCAGAATTATTTATTTTTGTTTTTGTATTTGTAATAATAGATATGGCATAGTTTTTTATATCAATTTGAATCTTAAATTTACAGAGACCCCTTTTTATTTTTATTTTTAATACATATTAATCTCTTTTTACTTTACCATAGATCCATGGTTTTGCATCTCCTAAGTCATCTTTTTATGTGAAAAGAATAAAATATATATGAAATCTTTTCCAAATTAAATATTTTGTTCAAAGTTTTAACTTTATTATTATTGTCCAAAAAGATTTATATTTAGTGATAAATTTAAACTAGTTTATAAGGAGTAATAATAATGAGTTTGAATCAATTTATAGAAAATAAAGAAAAACTTGATAAAATAAAATAAAATAAAACATACATAGTAATTTAGTGACTGAATTTTGTCTAAGAGATGGTAGGGTATCCTAGTTAGACATACATAGTAACTTAGTTACCCAATGAGTAAAAATTCAATAAGGGGTACTTGGTGAATCTAAAAAATTACAACTGTAAGTAGTGTATATATGTTATATACATTGGGAATATTTTAGTTCTAATATTGGTTCAAATTCACACTCATAATAAGTTGTGTGGATTAGCCACGGTGTTGACAAATGATCTCTTTCTCAGTTTTTGGACTCTTATCTATCTTGATCATCAAGGGTAAGGCAATTCTTAGTGGATGAGAGGTGTGTAGGGGATTTAAAGGGGTTTATGTTTGGAGGAATAATCCTATATGATATTCTCCCTCTCTACATAAATTTGGTCTACTACGGATCTACTATAACTCCTCTACTTACTCAGTTAATAAAGGATTAAATGTTAAATGAAGATGATTATGGTAATCAATGATGTACAGTATTGAAGTATGATTGCTAAACTTTAAATTACTAAGGACATTTAATTCAATCCTAGCTGAATAATTCATATTATATATGTATGAATTATAATGTTGTTAATTTGAAATGATAATTGGATGTTCAATTTAAGAAATAAATATATTATGATATTCTAATGTATAGTTAAATGTAGTATTTCATTTCAATAGGGAATGAGTGAAATTGATAGAACATAATTGTTTTAATAAATCTTGATCTTAACTACTTATGTTTGCGATGTTGATATTGCAATATAAATTACATTTAGTTTATGTTAAGTGTATGGCATGTGTGTAATGGATGGAAAAAAAATTTATAGTACACTTTTTATTTATGAAAGCTATTCTAAGTGTATAAAATTTATTATGGTATACTATTTAAGAAGTAAATTGATAAGCTAAACTGATCACTATGAGTTATTCTTCAATGCTCAATATAATCAAGGTATTAGAAAATAGACTTTGAACTTCTAAATTATCTACCAAAATTCCATGCCACTTGATATTAAACAATTATTAAAAGCATAATTAAGGTAGTTACTTAGTGTTCTATTTGGCATAAAAAACAAAAATCTTATAAGTGGATTAGTTTGTAGAAATAACTTCTGGTGTAAATCAAATAACATAGTACATAACATAAACCCAAATCAATGCTTCTAGTAAATATACTAGAATCTTCACTATCCATGATGGTAATGCATAATCCCAAACTTGATAGAATAGTAGGTGTCTTTGCTACAGTAGAATACTAGAAGGCAACTATCATTGACATTTTCAAAAAAACATTAAACATCATATGCAATAGATTAAATGATATCACTCCCATGTAAAAATTTCCATCAATAATGTTCTTCTAGTGCATTTTCATGCTAAAAAGAGTCACTATGATTACCCCTATAATTTCAATCTATGTTATTTATTCTTAGGAGTCATTCTCCTTTCTCTAATTATCTAAATAAAGGGAATGCTTGATCTCTCCAAATTTGGGATCCAAATGACTCACCTATACTATTTTAAATATGAAGAGAAAAGAGATTCTCTTCATAACCAACACTTATCTAGATAAGAAAGATTTAATTCTATACATTCTACTAATGCCATACATGATAGATGAAAGATCAACATGATGGTTCTCTTTTTTATCATATGGATATGATAACTCTTTAATGAGATCCTGACCAATATGAAATGATTGGACAGCCTTAAAAATTATATAAACATATTAGATGTGATATGGCTGACTTCTATCCATCCATTATTGGCCTTGGTCCTTTTTGAAGGGAACCTACTCCAAAAGTAACATATCATGCATGAAAATGAATCAAATCTTATGCTTTGAAATCATTGTTAACCTAAAAATAATCATGCCCCACATAATGGATCATAAAACAAAATTCTTGTAATAACTTGATTATCCCATTTATATTTGGTCATTTGAAACCCATAGACTCAAAAAAGTCAAGCATATATTCTTGAGGTCCTTGATACACAATATCTCCTCCAAATAATTATATGATATCATCAAATAGTTTATATGTATCAAGAACATGTTAGAGAAGATAGATCTAGTTTGATACCTTCATATTTCTCTCATCTTAAAAGTTATTGCAATAGGTCTGTAAGTAACATAAATATTTAGTCTTGTGAAGAAAGAGAAAATAATTACAGTTGTTGGAAATGCATACACAAACACCCTCCATATCTTAACCCAACACATTGGCATGGGATAGAGAAATCTAATGTTTCCCTTATGGTCATTGCTACACTATGCAAATCATTTAGATGATGTAATCATATGTTCCTTGTGTCATAAATTATGTCAATGAGTTTCCACTGTATGTCACATTTATGGTAATCTATTTTTTTAAAAAACCAAATGTTAATAAATTATTGGACATGCATGTTAACAAATTAATCTTTTCACTAAATATCAAATAAGGCACAAGACATCAATTATTGTATTTACCAAAATTGTCTAGGGATTTTGGGATCAAATACAAAAAATAAATGCATCCAAACATTTTAATAGAGTTCAAATATCCTAGATTCTCTTAATAGCCTATTCACTCTCTATGTATGATAAAATAAATAGTAGTTGAACTTACTCTAATATTGTAATCAATTTCCCCAGCTAAAGTTGTTAGAAATGGAGTTTTTCTCACACCATTTCATCTTACATTTATCAATGACATGTTGATTACAAGAAAGAAATAGTTCAGTAAATAATAAGGATTGTATACTTCCTTTTCCTTAATATGTTATCATAGATGTCTAAAATCCTTTAATCCACTTAACAGAGATCAAAACATATTTGAAATAGTCTAGACATCAATCAAAAAGAAGTAGAAGCAAGCAACAAGAAGTAGAAGCCATCATCATGTGATCTATTTATTAAAATGGTTAGAACTAGAGTTAAAGGGAATACATATAGTTCTATTGATGGCCTCCAGGCTTCAAAAACACCCATGACTATGCCCTCACCTTCGGTGTTTATAATCTATTGATTATTGAAGACATGGCAATCTAATAGAGTATTTACTCAATTTCACCAAATACAACCAATGGGTATCCAAACCGGTCAGTTCACCTTTACCATCATAGTCCAAAGTCAAAATAAAAAATTAAATATGGTATCGAAACCCAAAAAAATTGGGAAATTTTCACCTCCAAAAATGTGATCCTACATAGGCCAAAACTATGATATATTTTTATAAAAGATTTAACTAGTAAAAGAATCCCCTACATTTTTCCAATCTAACCTATATGCATCTTATTATTAGTCTATTTTTGTGACCCTTGTTATGGCCAATACTTGGGATTTCTTTGTAGCCTCCTGTGGAAAGTCTCTATCCTTCTAAAACTATGAATCCATGTTGTCCCAAGCCTTAGTTGAGCTATAGAGAAACATAGTAAAATCCATTGTGTATTACCCTAAGCAGCCCCTCCAATATCCATACTTTTAATGATGGGCCATTTTTTCAAGTGTCTTTTATCAAGCATTTTCATAATAATTATAAAATTATGAATTTATAAAAAAATAAAAAAAGAGATGTTAAAGATGATATTATTTATCTCAAAACAACCCCCTTGTAGTAGTGAGCTAACCCATGGGGGCTTCAAATATTCAATATTACTACATAAGAAATATTCACTTTTATGAAGATGGGTTCATCCATCCTCTAGGCTATAGTGTGTTCAAATTACATTGTGTAATGTGATATTTACCAAAATATTTATTTTTTAGTTACTTTTTATACTCAACAAAAGAAATTATTTTTTAGTTACTTTCTATACCTAATAAAAATATTTTTTCAGTGTGGAAACAGAGTATATATAATAATATATATTAAGAATAATACCCATCTATTCAAACATGTAATCCAAAAACTATTAATATATATATAATGTATATGGAAAAAACAAAATCATATTCAAACCACATATATGGATGACATTAAAAAAAAAAAATCGCTAAAATGAAATTGGATGACACTAAAAAAGTTGGCTCTAAGTAGTAAAAGTACTTGTAATATATAACTAGAACTTGTTAATCCCATAATAGTTATTCTTTTATCCAAATAAGGGACCCATATGCATTTCCAATTTATATCATCATTTTTTTAGATTGATCTCTTTATATTTATGAACAATCATTGAGGAGATAAGCTACTTTTTTACGCTTAAAACATAATACGCTAAGTTTTGTGTAACTCCAATGCAATTTTGAACATGGTGGCTGCATGAAATAAATGTGAATGGGTCCTAATAGGTCCATAAATGTATTTCACACTTTCATCCACTAGGTTGGCAATATTTAATGTCATTTGGTAAGGAAAGCTACTCTCTTGAATAGTTTGTAAAAGTGAATGTCATAATTTCTACTTGTTCCAAGGTTATCCATGTTTGAAGTGATTAGTGAAGGTTTAACTTAATTTTATAATTCCTCTCATGCTCTACAATACCATCATTTCTCCATTTTGTACTCTAACAACACTTTATCGATGTAATTCAGAATCCTCTCTCATTTCTATGATTATGTATATAAGTTGCCTACAACAATGGACTAACAGAGTCTTATTTTTACCTTATTCAAGGTTGTATAAGAGTAATAACCATATTTTTAAGGAAATTAAATATCAAGTAAGTGAGAACAAATTCTAACCATATACTTTCAATAAAGGCTATAAGATTCTTTAATTACTCGTAGTTCTATAGACTTGTAAGTAAACACTCATGGGCCTATGTTCATGGTGAAGGATTTTTGTCAATATGGAGATGTATCTAAAGACTAATAGGCACTCATTGACCTTTTATATTCATATAACATCATCAAGAGACATGAATGAGTAAAGAGACCCATGTATCAATACACAAGATTTGTATAAGAGTTGACTATATGAACATAGTCCATACAAACAAATGATAAGTTAAAGTGGTATAATGGTTGATAAGAGGTCTAAATGACTATTTAGAGGTGTTAAAAATAGTATCATAGAATGTATCCAAGACTCAATGGAGTGGTTTGTAGTATCATATACAAGCAAAGGTAGACCTATAGATTTTAGAATCTAAACCAGTGGGTCCTCATTTATGAGAACTAGTTATCTTACCAAGAGGAGTTGGTTAGAGACATGAATCCATACTATATAAATAAGGTTAAAATAAATGTGTATACTAATGAAGGAACCTAAGTTTTTTGAAGGTCAAAAGAGTTGAATTGATCAAGTCTGCAAACCTAATACTCAGGCATAAGCTTATTTAAGAATGTGATAATATGAAGGTTTGTAATCACTATGAAAAGGCCAAATAACATATATAGAGGTGACAGATAAGTGTCCATAAATTTTTAATACTTATATAATTCCATGATTGGGTGGAGATACTAAGTTCAAGATTTCATGATCAAACCCACTCCTAATGGACATCTACAACCACACCTTGAGAATGTGCAAAGAGTAGTGTGTACTTGGAAAGATATGGTGTCTTAGGAAATTTGAAGAGGATTTATACATTCATAATTAGTATAAAAGTCATTAAGTGGCTCAAATATTGGGTTTGAAGATGTAAAACCATTAAATACAGTTAAAATATCCTAATAGCACCTATAGTTTGTAAGATGAACAAGTTGGTTTCAAACCTTTAGAGAATGGAAGAGTTCATGAAAAACATGGGGTTTAAATAAAATAGATGGATTTATAAATGGATCAGATCATTTTAGGGAAATGAGACCATAAAGGAGGTTGAGATGACTAAATAGTGCTCAATGTTATAAGATTATGATATCCCAGCCATCAATGTTATAAGATTATGATATCCCTTAAAATGTCATCATTTTGTTAACATAAATTTATTAACTTCAATTGATTTAAATATATAGATGCATTCTTAGAATCAAATACTAGCTCTCCTTAATTATGGGAAGTGACCAAACTGGTTTCATTCAACATAGATATATTCTACATAATGTTGTTGTTGTCTAGGAAGGTATGGAATGGGATAGAATATCTACCCTGAAGGAATTATTCCTCAAGATTGATTTTGAGAAATCTTATGATCAGATTGAATGACCTTTTATCATAGTTATGCTTCAGGATATAGGGTTTTATACCAATTTTGTTCACATCATCAATATGTTATTTCAGGATGTCAGGTCTTGTATTACTCTAAATTACTCCCAATATTAACACTTTGAGATTTAGGATCCATTAGATAAAGTTTCCCTATCACTCCTTCACTTTATTTTTTTGTCTCACTATTATTCATGTGTACTATTTTTCTTGTTCGTCTCAATCGAATAACTCTTATGAAAATCTTGAAAAGAATATTTGAGACTTCATCTAGTCTAATTCTAAGGGGCACCAAGGTTTTCATACAATATCTTGGGCTATTTGTGATCACCCTAAAGAAGCTAGTGGGTTAGGAATCTTAGACATCAAGCTTCAGGGGCTCCCTCTTGGGGTTACATGGATCATAATAAGCCTTGATGGAAATTAAACTTGGAAAATCTTTTTGAGGAACTACATCTCCAAGGTTGCCCACTTCATAGAAAAACATGATAAGGAATTATCTTTCGTATTGTACTTATCTCACTGATGACAATCAAAGTAAGGGCACTTTTTCCATTAAAATTATTTGGAAGGCTTGGGAAAATATCAAACCCTACCACATTTGGGTGGGGAATGGGTTCATAATTAGTCATTCTATAAACTCCCAATCATTATGGTTGTCTCTCTAGTTAAACTTCAATAATGTCCCCTTTACCATGGTCCCCTGGATCAAAAGCTTGAGATTATTTAAGAAAGGTATTCTCAT
The DNA here is from genome assembly GCA_037957365.1 of Torreya grandis. Classification (NCBI taxonomy): domain Eukaryota; kingdom Viridiplantae; phylum Streptophyta; class Pinopsida; order Cupressales; family Taxaceae; genus Torreya; species Torreya grandis. The sequence continues at coordinate 3,054,653 of JARHVA010000292.1, read as the reverse complement.
GGTTGGTGATCTATTTTTTAATACTTATAACAACTAGATTCCTTGGTCTATGCTAAAATCTAAGTTTCATATTAATAAGGGAGATGCATAATTTATTTTTGAATTATCGAGTCCCATACCTTATGAATACTTTCACAAAATTGGAGTTTCCTCTCTTACATCATGGTGGAAGGGTTGGTATTTTCCCACAACCACACCATTTCATTGATACTCTCCTCAATTAGATTATAATTTATTGGCTCTTCAAGATGTTGATACTTGATATAATAGTTTTGGTAATATTGGAGTTTTATTCCTAACTTAGTTAGGGGTCTAGAATAAATAATTTAGTAAATAAAATTACAATAATTATAGTACTAATTTTTATAATTTACTGTGCTTTTTAAACCCTTCTAGAAATACTAATAAATAAGGATAAATGTAACTTAGCTTAAAATTGGACTGAGATAGTTAAGATAGAGGCTGAAACTAGTTGTGTAAGACTGGGAAAGTGTTTTGAACCTAGATTTTTTTTCATTCAATGAAAGGATAGGATCACCAAAAATAGGACACTTCGGGGTCTGGCACCTTAGTTTAGGGCCTATCATTATATCTGCTATCCCTGTATAGGTCATAGAGATATGAGTTTTTTGGTTATTATCTGTTATCCCTATGTGAGCTTGTCTATGAAATTTTGAGTCTTGAATGTCAATGAATCTCCTTGTACAGTTGATTTATTCTCAAAATCCTAGACCTTCATTGTGCTTGATATAACTTTTGAAATAAAGGGGGTTAATATGTGTAAGATGCACTAAATGTTTATCCATACCCCTTAGGTGGTCATGTTGCCTACATACCAATACTCTATAGAAGGATGAATCTATATGTAGTTATCCTACTTGATGTGCTTTTTGCAATAATATAATGAGGATGCAAAAATTTCAAATTGAGAGTACTTGAGGTGGTTACAGACTAGTGTGTGGTTTGAATATATTTTTAGCTATGTTGGGTTACTATATGTAGAGAATAAGGAAATTTATCTTAGTATTTTGTTTCTATTCTTTCTTGCTTTGTAAGTTTTATCACCTCTATTCTAAATGAACATTGAATCAACTTTTATAGGGATCTATTGGTCATGAGTTAATTGTATTTGTGCTAGGCTAACATAATAAATAATAAGAATTAGATGGAAATGGTCATTTGGGCTCAAAATGTGATTAGATAGGAGTGTCAAAAAAATGACACCCTAGGGTCTGGTGTTATATTTTAAGTTTGGTGCTCCTAACTTACATACTCAATACTTTAGTGAATCTAATTGGCCTTGGAAATACATCTTGACTATGTTAGAATTAGGTTTTAGAAGTCTATGGATAACCAGTTATGAGAAAAAATGTGTATATAAAGTTCATGAAAGAAAACAAGAGGGTCCTATAAATAGGGTGTCACAAGCCACACTCAACATACCAATTTAGACATTTTATATGATTATATTTTCCCTCCCCTTATTATAGTGATGTAATAGAGTAAAATACTAAGATAAAAGAAAAGTAGAAAGTGTACCTAAACTTACCTACAAGGGTGAAGCTAATGATGCTATGTGATGTTGAGTGTGCATAAAGAGAGCACATTATGAAATATAAATATAAAAGAAAAAATTAAATAATAGATCAGTTCTTATTAGATATGTTATATCTAAAATAAGAACGTACAAAGCTGGGCAAGAGAGAAAGGAAGAGAAATGAATGAATACACCTCACCAAGTATGTGAACCACAAAACTTGTTATGCTATTAAGTGATGATGAGTGATATTGGATATGTGTTATACAAATATTAATATCGTGAATGGTACTAAGTACTTAATTCCCTGAGAGTTGTTTAAGAATGTAAAGGATGTCCCATTGGCTCCATCATCTCCCACTAAGTGAAGTTATGTGATCATGCATATGTAAATCGATGTTTAGATTGTGTGTCTAATCCCTCTGACTAGGTGGCTCAAAAATACAAAGGCTAGCTATAATTTTGGATTCATTATTTCCCACTAAGTGAAGTTATTAACTAATATCGGTATGAATGTGTATCATATGACATAGATTTTAAATCCCATGAATGCTTTGAAATATGACAATGTTGTGTGGATAGCCAAATGTGTATTAGAAAATAGGCCAATCTTGGCCACTCTGAAAGGAGGAGAATAATCTTGTATGAAATCCACTCCAAAACTAGGAACTAGGATTATATGGAAGCCACTCAAGAATGTAGAGGTTAACCTTATATGAAAACCACTCTAAAATGATACTAGAAACTTATAGATGGAATAAGGCACACATATACTGAGAATGCCTAGGTAAGGTACTAGACCTAGAAAGAAAAGAAGTCAAATGTGCCATGCACATTACCCCCAATAATTGGTGTCTGTAACATGGAATCTGATCTAGAAGTTATACCAACTACCCAATCTAAAACTAGAAGTGAGATACATTATGATACTCATGATGCCTCCTATATCTATATTATTAAAGAAAAGTACACTAAAATTGTTCATTCTAAACTGATATATATCTAACAAAATTATAGTTGAGCTTATCTTTCTATCTTTTTATAGAAAATCTAGGATTTTTATTGCTTAGATAAGAACACTAAAAATAGGACACCCTACTATCTAATACTATTTTCCAAGTTCAATGTTTTTATCCTTTATTAAATCTTATCACTATTCTATAATCATCACTATTTTTTGGTCTACTCTACCTAGTTTAGGTTTTGATGATTGTTTTGAGTGTTCTAAAAACTAATTTTTTAGACGGTAAGAGATTTGATCTCTAAGATAAAAATCCCTATTTATTTCCCCCTCTTATAAGAGTAGGAATTAATGCTTTGTAATGACTTCCCTTAGAAGAAATAGCCCTAAAATTGTGTTATGTTATGAAATACATGATATAGCAATGATAATTGAAAAGATGTCTCAAGATAAATCATAAATTTTACAGGACAATGTTAGATCAACATGGGTATACCTAGTTAGATATAATAATGTAATAAAATGTGTAGTGTATTAATTTAAAACTAGAAATGTTAGTTGTTAGTTGTTAAGGAGCGATGGAGCATATGTCCATTATAGCATCCAAAAATTCAAGATAATAGATGATATGGATCATGGCATTGGAAACAGTTGAGAATCAAACAAGAAACAAGCATATAAGGCAAGAAGCGCATAAAAATGGCCATGGGGATAAGATAACAAGAGACATTAACACATGTCACTCAAAATAGGAAAGAAATCATACAAGTCATGTTCAAATGCCACATATAGATACAATACAAAATAAGTAAATATGGCTAGAGGGCCACAATCATATAGAAGAGTACAAGGAAAGGACACTAGTAAATGTCCTAAGGTACATATAAGAGATAAAATAAGAACTGAGAAATGTAATCACATCTAGATAAATAAAGAAAGAAATGAAATTATGTAATATGCTAGAAATACAAATAGATCTAACTAATCAAAGCAAGAAGTGAAATTGTGTAAAACATGTAGTACAAGACTAAGTAGATTCTAAGAACTACATAAGTGCTATATACTAGTGAATTTTAATAATGAAATTTGTGTAAACTAATAATTAATGTACATCAACATGATAACTACAATGTGTGGTGTAGGAATAACATAACCCAAATGGTGTAGTCATGTAGAAGATGCCCCTAGTGGGTAGATATATCAATGTGTATCTCAAACGTAGAAGTAAGATGCCCCCTCAATGGGTAAAGTGAAGCAATCATGGATCTAGATATCACTACACACACTCAAACAAGATCAAGTGAAGCATGGTAACGTAAATAAATCAACAAACAATAGAATAGAATAGCAAATGTAAGTCTAGCATGGTAGTAGAAATGTAAAGCATGGATGATGCATATAATTTAAATGTTTTTGGTATTTTAATATATTTGAATGTTTTTACATTTTTTTATATGTTTGAATATATTAGATTTTTAATATATTTGATTATTTTTCAATTTTTGACATGTTATATTTTTTTTGGTATTTTAAAATATTGATATGTACATTAAATCATAAAGAGACTATGTACAACAAATTAAAAATAAAATATATACAAGCAATCATTAAGAGACTATGTACAAGAATTTAAAAAAAAAATATGTACAAGTGATTTGAAAGATTATGAAAAAGTAAGCTAGGAAAAAATGATACTAACTAATGAGTCTTTAAAGATAATCCCTATCATGGTGTCTTATATCAAATAAAGGAAACATTGATGATTTTGGAGCATGAGGGAATGGCTACAAATATGACTCTAAATATTTGGATTAATTATAGGTATCTTGAAAATCATAATAGTTTGTATTGTTTCACTCATCATTATCATCTTGATTTTGAACCAATAGAATGCTAGTGTTGAATTTTATTATATCTATATTGTTTCCTTTGGTAAATTATGTGTATGAGTGATATACCTTAGAATGTTCAATAAATCCCAAACCTTGGTGACAAACATTATCAACTTCTAGAATAGAAGTAGTGATGCCTTGAGTATGCTTTCCAAACCCTTAACCTTGATAATCAAAATTTTGTAGATATTTTTGACTAAACCAATACTACTTTGAAAGTTAAGCCCCATTTTGGAGAGGTAGATTTGCATCTTTTTCATGCTTTACCTATGATTTTGGTACTATTTATTACTATAATTTTACTTTTTGATCCTTTTATTATTCTAAGTTATGATTTGGTAACCAATTTTGTATCATTTTTGAATTTGACCCTTTGTGAGTGTGTTCCTATGTCACTAAGGATTTCTTGACTAATTTACCTTGTATAGGGTGCTCATTAGAAACTATCTATTGTATATGTTTTTCAATTTCACACATCAATCTTTATAATGACCATGCATTCTATGATATGAACAATAATATATGGATCTTCTCAATAGATGTAGAGGATGTAGTTTGATCAAATTTAATTTAGTAATTTCCCTTAGTACCTCACTTAAAAATTTATTTGATCTTTGAATGCTTTTGGAATCACTAGTTGTATAGATACTTTGTTGTGATTTATTATTATCATATGTAACATTTCTTATAACTAATTGGATAGGTGAATGTCTATATACATGATTAGCACTAGGGTACCTTTGAGGATTTTGTATTATAATTTCATTTTCCATTGTTGTGATATTTTCATGTAATAGTTGATTCTGCATTTGTAAATCTAAAATTAACTTGCTCATACTGGTGATTCGATCTCTTTGAGTTTGTTTCTAATTGAACATGTAAGCACATATGTTGAAGAGGGTTTGAAGAATCTATAGGCTAAATATATCCATTAAAAATAATAATATAGGGTACCTTAAATTTTGGAGGAGTAATATTATGGACCTGGTTAGAGGAAAAGTAGATATCACCCTCTTGGGGAAGAGGAGGAGAATGAAACTCTTTCCTGTGCTTAAGATATGACAATGAAACTTGACAAGTGGTTGTTAGCTTATTAAATTGATCTTATAAGTATGTAATTATTTTATTATCAATTGAATTACACATAATAAAGAGATATCATGTTAAAAAAGTATTGAAACCTTGTATTAAGGAAAGGTAAACATTGCTTTAAAGGAAAGGGATTTGAACATGTTTAGAAGTATATTTGTTAGTATCATCCTATATTATAAAAAGTAAGCATGAAAGGGAAAGAATGAATATTTTAATTAATATATAGTAAACTTCATAATTCATATACATGATATGACCAAGTATGATTTTTTTTTCAAGAAATGTTTTGAAATGAGTGAGATCCATTTTTTATTTTTGTGTAAAAATCAGTAAGGTGATAACTCAAAAAGAAAGGGACCTAGGAAATAAAACTAGGGTTTGAAATAAATTATTTATAAAATTACTAAGATAAATTTTAAAAATTAAATTTGAATTTTTTATTTAAATATATAGGAAAAATAAAAAAATTAATGGAAAAATCAGCAAGAAATTTTCCTTAGGGTTTTTATGTGTGAACAAAGTAAGCCAGTTTCACCAAAAGATTTAACAATTTTGGGAATATTAGAGTCTTATTACTAATTTATTTAAGGGTATGGAATAAATAAATTTTTAAAAAATATTAAAATAATTATAGTACTAATTTATATAATTTATTGTGCCTTCTGAACCTTTCTAAAAATAGTAATAAATAAGGAGAAATGTATCTTAGCTTAAAACTAGAATAAAATGGCTAAAATAAAGGCTAAAACTAATTATGTAGGACTAGGATAGTGTCATGAACTTGGATTTGGATTTCATTTAGTGAAAGGATAGGAGCATCAAGAATAGGATAGTTTAGGGTTTGGTGTTATACTCTATATCCTATTGTTGTTGTCTAAACTAGTCATAAAGATCTAAGGTTTTTGCTTTTTTATCTATTTCCCTCATTTGAGATTCCCTATGAAATTTTGAGTCTTGAATATCAATTGATCTTTTTACATATATGATTTAATCTTGAAACCCTAGACCTTCATTGTGATTGATAGATCTTGAAAAAGAAGGGGGGTTAGTGTGTGTAAAATGCATTAAACGTGTATCCATACCCATTATGGTAGCACCCTACCTAAAAAACAATATTGTGAAGAGGGATCAATCAATATGTACTTATTCCACTTGATGTACTTTATTCAATAGTGTAATGAGGATGTAAACATGCCAAATTGCTAGTGTTTGATGTGGTTAGGGACTACTGTGAGGGTTTGAATATATTTACAACTATGTTGGGTGACTATATGCAGAGAATAGGTTAAATTACCTTAGTGGTTTATTTGTATTCTTGCTTGATTTGTAATTTTTGTCACCTCACTTATATATGAACTTTGAATGGACTTTTATAGGGATATATTGGTCATGGGTTAAATGTATTCACATTAGGCCAACATAATGAAGAATAGGAAGCAGATGAAAATGATTGTTTGGGCTCAAAATGTGATTAGACAAAAACATCAAAATGATATACCCTAGGGTCTAGCACTATAGTCTAGGTCTAGCACTTCTATCATGTAGGCACGAGACTTGAGGGATAGAATTGGCCTAGGAAATGTAGCCTAGCTGAGCTGGAATCAAGTTTTAGAAATCTATGGATGATCGATTATGAGCAAGAAGGTTTGTATAAGGCTCATGTAAGCATACAAGAGGGTCTTATGGATAGGGTGTCATAAGACACACTCAAGATACCAATTCGGAAATTTTATATGACTACAATACTAATACCCTCAATCATTGGTGGTCTTGTTAATCTCTCCATCAAATTTGGGTCCAAAGATTTTATAATATTTACGTGACTTGTATTAAAACCAAAAAAATCCATTTATTTTGGTATATCATCTATCAATGTCTACTTATTAATTATAGGCTCAATCACATGGGATTTTTGTATCCTACTTACCTAGTATTTCATCACCTAGAAACTATCAAGCATCTCTTTTGGTTTTACCCTCATGCCTAGTCAACCTAGAGATGAATTCATACCCTTTTCAAACCCTTCAAGATAAAATTTTCACTTAGAAAATGCTCTCCTAGTGGACTCCACCTTGTTTCATATAATATATAATAGATTTTAGCAAAGTTTCCATATTGATATTACATTTCATATTTGGAAATATAGAAGTCAAGCATGTTTTAATAATGAAGCTATGGGAACAATTTTTTTATAACTAATAAATTTGTGATTAATAATGTTACCCTCTAGATACAGAGTCAAAAATTCAAGGTTTAGTATGAGATTCACCATTTACATCACCCCCTGGTCTATTGGGGGAATTATCTTTATGCAATTAGTCATGATCATGTTGATCCCCATCATCATCAATCACCTCTTGAGGGTCATGTGTGTGGGGGGAGGTTCTACCATTCTCATAGTTGGAGGTATTAAAGTTTGGAGAGATACTCTCCTCACTCTCACTAGCCATATCCTCCCTAATAATATATCATAGGTAACAAAGAATTTGGAGGTGGGGATGGAGAACCCCTCTATATGATTAATTCCCACAGTTGGAATTCACCATCATTCCTTCCAACCAAGGTTCTCAAGTATAGCATAATTATGAAGCTAACGAACAAGGTAATGGATTAGAAACCCTCTCAGTTGATTAATGTCCCTTAATAAAGGATGGCTCATGAGGAAAGAATCAAGACCCTTTGCCTCTGCCTCCTCCATCAATCACCAAGTTCATAACTAGTATTCAATTATTTCCCTATTTTTTGTGTTATTTCATTGCATTTTTTTTATTGATGTGTACTTGAGTTTGTTTAACAATAATTTTTGGTTGGATTGTGGCCTCTTTTGGAATTTTATTTCTCCAAGGCCTCCTTATCTTAATGTGTCTTTTAGTTTGTGACTTTTTCACTCATTTATGTATGACTAGCATTGTACTATAGGTTTTTATTAAATTAATAGAAATGCACTTTTCAATAAAAACATATATAGATGTACACTATATTTTTTCAAAGATATTTTAACTCTCTACACCTATTTAATTAATTTTATGTTATCACATTTTATAGAATAAAAGAGGATTATAGTGAAAATAATAGATCACGAGTGGACCAACATATAAAAAGAACCACAATGGAGAAGTATGTAATAGTGTGAGCATTATATTTTTTCAAAGTAAGGAATAAGTAATAGTCAGACTTGAGTTGTGGTGTCTTTGGTTTTACAGTTCATTATTTTGTTGTGAATCACTGACATGACTACTGGATACAACCCAAACATAATACATTTTCTCTCATAAATTAACATAGAGCTTCCTAGTGGAAACTCCAATGTCAATGCAAGTTTGAGAGTGCTTCACAACCCTAATTATATTTTAGAAGTTTATTTTCCCACCTTTTGAAGTTAATATTAAGTGATTACACCATGTGGATTCTAAAAAGCCACTTTATTTAATCTATGTGCATTCCAAACCAAAGACATCAAGGATTTGGGAGAAGTAATGATTACACATATTTATGTAAAATCGTCATCATCTAAAGGAAAATTTGTTAGCTTGAAAACACTATGACATAATAAGCATCAAATGCACATGGGCTAGCACCATTGAATATGAATATTTCTATATTTTTAGTCTCATTTGAACTATCATATCCCATTTTTATATGTATGTAATAACTATTTGCATGTGTCAATGTGGTGTGCATGTGAACTTAGTTGGATACACTTTTGATATTTATTTACTATTTACTACAAGTATCAGTATGAAACTAAATGAATACATTATTAAGATGATTGTTATTATGCATTATATTGTTATGAGACTTATAATGATTAATGATAGACACATAGATCTACTTTATATTTTAACATTGAGTTATGTAGTACAAGCAAGCATATTTTTAAGCAATGGAGGGATCTATTAATGCTTTAACATTATCTTACTTGTTAGTTAATATTTCAATTTACTAACTCTTAATGGGTCTTTTGTAAGTGTGTGATTTCAACATAGGTTACTTAATCCTTGCATAGAGGGAGGGTATCATCAAGGACAAAAGGATTAGATAAGGTGTTGGGAAACAAGAAATACATGGTTTCAGTCAAGTGAACTGTGTATGCCATAGGGATCCCATAGATGGGTTAGTTGTAGTGTTTACCTTTCGATCGAACCTCTTTTGATACACTAATTTATTAAGCTAAATTAAATCTACTTATAATTTCTACAGTAATTAAAGGATTTCAACTTATCCTAGATCATGCAAGATCGGGTAGAAGACATTAAATATTTTTAGTTAAAAAAATTATCATAAAATAGAGAAAGATATAATATAAAAATATTTTAAATATTTAATTCTCTTTCAAATCAAATATTCTACTTTCAACTAACATGCCACCATTAGGGGATAAAAATATAGTTGGGATTAAATTCAACATTGAATTTTTTATCCTAGTGAAATCCCCCCTCACCCTTTGTGTAACATGGGGAAATAGTAACGCAGATGAAGTGAATAGTGAATATGTGTGAAAAAATTAAATATTGGGATTTATATATTGGCCTTTGGAATGTCAAATTGGTAACAAAAACATAAAGGGAAAAAGGAAAATATTAGGGGGTTAATGGAGAAAGGGAGGAAATCATAACAAAAGAGGAGGAAAGCTAGAATAATGGGGGAGGGATACATGTTCATAATTAGTCTTTAGCTAAACAGGTTAATAGATTTGTTGAAATAATGATGTCTCTTGTTTCAAATCTTTTCTGTCAAAAGTAAATATAGAATGGTTAGAATATCCAATAGGATTTATGATTAAATTTATACCTTCCTCTTACATTTGCTCAACCCATTCTTTATTTATTGTGTAGTCCATTCATTTTTCATTTGAATCTAGATTCTAGCTTAAATAATCTTAAAATCTAAATGACCATGAGATAAAGTTTGTTCTTTTGATAGTAGAATATGGAATCCTTTTTCATTATTTATGATCTAGTAAAGTATTTAAAAATTGAATAAAAATGAAAATTTAAATGCCTATAGTTTTTAATTTCCATACATGTCTTTTGTGGATTTTATATATCCATTACCTAGTTGTAGCATCACATTTAGAGTAGAAGCTCAAACATATACATATATATATATATATATATATATATATATATATATATATATATATATATATATATATATATATATATATATATATATTTCATATTGTATTTTCAAGTGCTCTACTCTTTCTTTTAGAGTCATTATTTTAGACTCAATTGATCCCCTTCTGGTCTAGTAGATGTTGATAATCTATGATCATTTCTATCCCTATATATGTCTACAAAATCACTTTCCGTTAAAAGATCAAAATTCTAAATTTAAGAATAATCAAACCCATAGATCAGTAAAATAGCATAGCACCATTTTCTACTGGAAAAAATTAATAGATTCAAGATAACAAATGAGAAATCTAAAAAACAAATTTTACCTTTCAAATTTACATGAGGCGATGCTTTAGAAGGGAGTTTTGATCTATATAAAAATAATCTAATTTTTATTCTTTTATCCTTTGAGTTGGGCACAAATGTTTGATAGTGGTTAAAATAAAAACATCATAAAATTTACAACATCTAATAGCCCCTGTTGTATTAGATAAATGCCCACTAGAAATAATTGTAAACTTGGTGCCTTAATCCTGCAATATAATTTTGTACTCGTAGAACTATTTAGTTTTGTTTTTACATTTGCAATAATAGGTATGGCATATCTTTTGATAGCATTCAAAATCTTAAATTTATAATGACCCCTTTTGGTTTTTTATTTTTTTAAATACATATTAATCTCTTTCTACTTTACCATAACGGCATGGTTTTGCATCTCTTGAGTCACGTTTTTATGTTAAAAGAATAAAATATATATGCAATATTTTCCAAATTAAATATTTTGGCTGAAGTTTCAAATTTATTATTATTGTTCATAAAGATTTATATTCACTGATAAATTTAAACTAGTTTATAAGGAGTAATAATAATGAGTTTCAATCAATTTATAAAAAATAAAGGAGAACTTGATAAAAATAAAATAAAATGCAATTTTCTATGTAAACATGAAATTTATACTAGGAAATCAAAATAAAATATAATAGATTAAGAATTATGATTATCTTCATATATATGTCACTAAAACCATATTGTACTATATTAAAATATGATTCTAGATAAAAGCATTATGAATACAAATTTTATCAATTTGAGGCAATATTTTTTATAATAACCTATTAATATGTATAAATAAGGAAAAAATATAGGATTAATAGTCCCACCATGTATTTAAAGTTATCAATAATTAATTATTTTATTAAAAAAATAAAAAACTGAAATCCTTAACAGACATCACCAATAATGCAGGAGCTAGTTGGATAACTAAATGATTGGAATTATTTGAATGGACTTCTTGGCATTATATAACTATGGTCACATTATGTATAAATGGATGGAGATGAATAATCATCATCTGGATTTTACTAATTTTATACCTAGCTTAACTATCATCAAGTTTACTTAATGAGTAAATAAGAGGTATGATGAAAGTTTTATTTTGAGGCAAGAATGACCCTATTCAGCATCAAAACATAGAAATCAAAGATAACTAATAATTTTATAAAAATATTCATATCTTAATAAACTAATCATTCATCTATATATATATATATATATATATATATATATATATATATATAATTCGATGGTTTAGGTGGGTGGTATGGGACACTCATGTAAAGTATCGTCTCATAAGTTTTGTTTTTTTGGAAAAATAAATAATTGGTAATAGGGATTATCTAGACCTAGTAACTATGAGATGCCTAGGTCAGGGAGACCTTAGGATTAGATTAGTTGACACAAAATGTGTGATCTAAGAGAAATGAAGGTGAGGGTATCCTAGTTATACATACATAGTAACTCAGTTACAACATGACTTAAGATTCAACAAGGGGTACTTGGCGAATCTACAAACTTATGGTTGTAAGTAGTGTCTATGGATAGTATACATTTGGAATATTTTAATTCAATAAAATTTCATAGTCACAATTGTAATAATCTTCCTAGAGTATCGGTGGTGTTCAAAAATGATCTCTTTCTCCATTTTTTGACTCTTATCTATCCTACTCATGAAAGGGAGGGCCACTCATAGAGGATGAGAGGTGTGTAAGGGATCTAAAAGGCTCTATGGCTGGAGGAATAAACCTATATGATATTCTCCCTCTCTGTATCAATTTGGGCTATTGTAGATCTATGCTAACTCCTCTGTTTACTTAGTTGATAAAGGATCAAATGTTAAATGAATATTATTATGGTAATTTTTGATGTACACTATTAATGTATGATTGACAAAATAATAAGTTAATAGGGACATTTGATTTAGTCCTAGCTATATAATTCAGATCATATATGTATGATTTATAATGTTGTTTATTTGAAATGATAATTAGATGTTCAAGTTAATGAAAAAATGTATTCTCATATTGTAATGTATAGGTAAATGTCATAGTTCATTATGATAGTGAATGAGAGAAATTGATAGAATTTAATTATTTTAATAAGTCTTTATCTTAACTACTTATTTTTGAGATGTTAATATTATGATATAAATTACATTTAGTTTCTGTTAAGTATATGGCATGTGAGTAATGGATGCAAAACAATTTATAGTACATTATTGATTTATGTAAGTTATTTTAAGAGCATAAGAACTATTATGGTATATTGTTTAGGAAGTAGATTGATAATCTAAATTGATCGCTATGAGTTTTTCTTCCAATGATCAATAGAATTCTAAATGTATGTATGGTTTAAGATTACGTCATATAACCTTCGGTTAGATAGTTAATCTAAAAGTGTATATATGTGTGTGTGTGTGTGTGTGTGTGTGTGTGTGTGTGTGTGTGTGTGTGTGTGTGTGTGTGTGTGTGTGTGTGTGTGTGTGTGTGTGTGTGTGTGTGTGTGTGTGTGTGTGTGTGTATGTGTGTATATATATATATGTGTGTATATATATATATATGTATATATATATATATATATATGTATATATATATATGTATATGTATATATATGTATATATATGTATATATATATATATATATGTATATATATATATACACTTTTAGATTAACTATCTAACCAAAGGTGTTATATCACGTAATCATAAACCATACATAGATAGTTAATCTAAAAGTGTGTGTGTGTGTGTGTGTGTGTATACACACACTTTTAGATTAAATATCTATGTATGGTTTAAGATTACGTGATATAACCTTTGGTTAGATAGTTAATCTAAAAGTGTGTGTGTATATATATATATATATACTTTTAGATTAACTATCTAATTGAAGGTGTTATATCATGTAATCTTAAACCATACATAGATAGTTAATCTAAAAGTGTGTGTGTATATATATATACACTTTTAGATTAAATATCTATGTTATACACACACACACACACACACACACACATACACATACTTTTAGATTAACTATCCAATTGAAGGTGTTCTATCACGTAATCTTAAACCATACATAGATAGTTAATCTAAAAGTGTGTGTATATATATACACTTTTAGATTAAATATGTGTGTGTGTGTGTGTGTGTGTGTGTGTGTGTGTGTGTGTGTGTGTGTGTGTGTATATATATATATATATACTTTTAGATTAACTATCTAACCGAAGGTGTTATATCACGTAATCTTAAACCATACATAGATAGTTAATCTAAAAGTGTGTGTATATATATATACACTTAGATTAAATATCTATGTATGGTTTAAGATTACATGATATAACCTTTGGTTAGATAGTTATTCTAGAAGTATATATATATATATATATATATATATATACTTCTAGAATAACTATCTAACCAAAGGTTATATCACGTAATCTTAAACCATACATACATCTAAAATTCTATTGATCTTTGGAAGAACAACTCATAGTGATCAATTTAGATTATCAATCTACTTCCTAAACAATATACCATAATAGATTTTATGCTATATATATATATATATATATATATATATATATATATATATATATATATATAATGGCTAGTTTAGTTATACCCTAAAGGGGATGTCACATCATGGTAACAAAGCCCATCTTTGAGACTTAAGCCTAATTGGATTGGTACATTTTTGAGTTTCTATTATTTGATCCTACCTAGCTACTATGGCTTAAACATGTAACAATGAAGTAAGTGATCAAAATGGAAAAGAATTTCAAGTTAATCTTGACCACATATTGGCTATTGTAACCAATACTCAATAGAGAATGGGTATCGTGAAACAATATGTAAAAAACCTTACTTATAGAGAAGGTCATGAGAAAAACCTAATAAATCCAATCAATGATGAAGATGACCAGAATGTAGTTGAGCAAAATTAGAAAAATCCTAATGGGAATATTTGTAATGTGCCCCCATCCAAGTGAGTTCAATTTGAAACTGAGTTGGTAAGAGACCTGAAGTGGATAACCCAACCTAAGTATAATGGGGTAGTACCTAGAGATGGAGCATGAAATTAGATTATTGAAAGGGATAAGTAATTTAAACTTCAAAACTTTTTAGAAGAAATCAAATCTATCTGGGGAGCCTACTAGCTCTTGGGTGAAGCATCAGTTTGTTGGGAAAACTTGAAGGCTGAAATAAAGTTGTCTACAGAAACCACAACTTGGAAATAACTATGTCCTATTTTAGAAAAAGATGGTTTCCATAGTTTTACTTTGATATAAATATGACAATGTTTTATAATATCTAATAAGGAGATATGTCAATCACTGCTTATTGGGAGAAGTTCACCCAACTTATAAAATATGTACCACAATATCAAGGTGATGAGAGGCTTCATATTAGAAAGCTTAATTTGGGTTTAAACCCTCAAATCAGCATTGGTGCTGACCTCCATGGATACACTAATATGGATGTAGTTTTTGAGAAATCTATAAAATAAGAGAAGAAACTAAAGACCTTTGTGTCAGCTATTAAGGAGCTTTATAACAAATGGAAGTAGTTTCGGCATTAAAACTCCCCTCCCTTTAGGAATATGTTTTGGAAAGGAATTAAAAATGGTTGGAATAGAAACACATGTTTAGGGAATAGTTTTAATTTTAGGTATTTATGTAAATCAAAAAATGGATATAAGGGAGGAATTGGTAATAGAAATAATAACAATAATAACATCAACAATGGGAAGTTTAGTGACGAGGGAAAATCTCAATAGAAAAAAGGTGGGTGATTTAATTATGGAGGTGATCATTATGGTATTTAAAGTCCTCACTGATCTAATTATGTCTTATGTAAGACACCCCTTCCAAGCCAACAATAAGTATTTTAGCATAGGATTCATGCAATGGTAGATAACCACCAACTATGTTTTCAAGTCATACAAGTAGAGGTAGCAATTAAACTTTTTGGTTGTCCCATTACTATGATTATTGATACAAGAGCATACAAATTTTTTATAGCTCCTAAAATTATTAGAAAGATTTAAAAAATTGTCTTATGTATAATCCTTGGTCAGTCTATTATGGAAAATGAGTAGTGAAAAAGGTAGAGCAATATTTGTTTGAAGCTAAGTTAGATCTTCTAGGATTCACTACTATTGTAGACCTATATGTGCCACCCAAAGATCATATGATGTGATACTTGGAATAAATTGGTTGTGGAAGCATTGAGATAATTTTGATTTCTTTGATAAAATAATATCATGTCTAGATGATGAAGGATATTCTAGATTTGTGCAAGGAGTTAAACGTGAAGTTACTTTAAGGGAAATTTTTATAATGTATTTGGAGAAAGAGAAATGAAAAGGATGTATTCTTTTTATAGTACAACTTGATGAAGTGTAAGAGGAAAAATAACCCATGATAGAAAATTACCCTTTTCTATGTCTTTTCAATGATGTTTTTCTTGATGAACAACTAGGGCTTCCACCTAAGAGAGAATTCAAGTTCTCAATTGATATCATCCCTGGTTTAGAACCCAAGTCAAAATCCCCTTACTAATGATGATAACTGAGTTGTTCAAATTAATGGCTCAATTATAGGAACTATTATCGAAAGGTCTTATCCATCCAATAATATCTCCTTGGGGTTATTCAACAATTTTTGTTAAAAATAAGGACGTCACCCTTAAGCTTTGTATTGAGTACAGAATGCTCAATAAAGAAATAGTGAATAATATATATCCTTTCCCATGAATTTATGTTCTCTTTGATCAAATGTAAGGGGAAATAGTGTTTTCTAAAATATATTTTAGGTTAGGTTATCATTAGTTGAGGATTCAAGAGGGAAACATTCTAAAAACTAGTTTTTGGAGTCATTATGGGCATTAAAAATTCATAATTCTTCCCTTCGGGATAAAAAATGCTCTAGAAACATTCATAAACCTAATGAATATCATATTCAAGGACTATTTAGACAACTTTGTTTCGTTATTTTTGGATGACATTTTTATTTATTAAAAATCTGAAGAGGAACATGTTCAATTATTTTTATTAGTTTTCAAAAGTTAAGAGAACATAAGATTTATGGCAAGTTATCTAAATGTGTGTTCTTCTAGAAGAGGGTACATTACTTAGGACACATCATTTTATCTTAAGGTATTTTATTTGACCTTGCTAAGATTAGAGCCATCAAGGAATGGCCATCTTTGAAGAATGTTCATGAAGTTTAAAGCTTATTGGGCTTAGCCTATTATTATATAAACTTTGTACAAAGATTTTACAACATAAGAAACCTAATCAATTACATAAGAATAAGAGCCAAAATATCATCTAGATATACAAGTGTGATAGATAGATAAGTGTGAGAAATATGTTCAACTCTTGAAAGAAAAGTTAACATTTGCACCTATCTTAAAGGTCCCAGACCCACATGGCAATTATATAGTGATTAAAAACACATATGAAAAAGGATTTGGGAGTGTGTTGATATATGATGGCCATGTAGTGGCCTATGAATCCCAAAAAATCAAGTTGTATGAGTTAAATTTCAAATACCATGACTTAGAGCTAGCAGTTATTATTTATGCGCTACTTATGTGATGCCATTTTCTATTAATAAAACCATTTTAGCTCATAATAGATAACTTGGGTTTTAAATATATATTTACTCAACCTAACCCTAATTCAAAATAAAGGCATTGGTTATCAAATTTTGTCTGAGTATTATTTTCATATAAAATATATTAAAGGTAAGGAAAATTGAGTAAAAGATGCCCTTAGTCAGAGGAGATATATCTTTGCCATGGTAATAATGAGGACCACCTTTTGTGAGAAAATTTTGAGTTAGCTATCATCAAATGTGTTCTATAAATAGGTCAGGACTTATTTATATGTTAATAGTCAGGATCATAGCTATGAGGGCTATCAGATCAAAGGGGGAGGACTCCTTAGATTTAAGGGTAGGATTTACGTACTAGACCTTGGTGGTTTGTGAACCATAGTATTGAAGGAGGCACATGGTACTCTTTACTCTAGTAACTCAAGGGTGACTAAGATGCTATTTGATCTTAAAAAAAAATATTTTTAGCCAAGTCTCAAGAGTGACACAATTAATTTTGTGATCAAATGTTTGGATTGCCAATGAATCAAAGCTAAGCACAAGCATCCAATAGGTTTATTATATCCTCATAATACTCCCAAATGTAAACGGTAGGATATTAATATGGATTTTATATAAGGACTTCCCTTATCAAAGAATAAGTTGGATGTAATATTGGTTGTAGTAGATAAACTCACAAAGGTTTCATACTTTATTTTAGGGAATCTCATATATGGATCTCTAGTGTTAGAACTAAGGTTTGTGTATCATTTGGATCAAGATAATCATATGACATTAATATTTTGGTAAACTTTGTACATAACTCTGGGAACAAAATTAAATTTTAGTTCTACCTATCACCCTAAGACTGATGGGAAAATAGAAAGGGTAAATCAAGTTTTAGAAGATATGTTGCATATGTATTGTATGGATCAACAATAAGGGTGGGAAGAGTAATTTCCTTTATTAGAGTTCATGTATAATAATTCACATCATTTGACTCTTGGCATGGCTCCCTTTAAGGTAATTTATTTTAAGAAGTGTTGTACACCCGTTAGCTTGGATAATCCAAGTGATAAAGTTGTGATTGGCCCATAAATTCTCTAGGATATGTAGGATTAGGTTAAGCTCATTAAAAAAATAATTTTCAAGCTTGCAAATAGGAAAAAAAATTATGTTGATATGAAGTAGACTCTTAGAATTTTTGAAGTAGGGGATAAGGTTTTTTTAGGGTAAAACCACAAAAAAGTTCTATCAAGTTTAAGAATTCTTGCAAACTACCACCAATATATGTAGGAACATTTGATGTCCTCGATGTTATTAACCTGGTTACATCTAGACTTGCACTACCGCTAGCACTTTCTTGACTTCATAATGTTTTTCATGTTTCTTTATTGAAATTTTATCATGTAGATGTGTCTCATGTTATTGATTGGAAACCTTTATAGGTACAAAATGGAGTGGTTCTGGTAGATCCCCTAAGGATTATTGATACTCGTAAATTAACTTTTTAGAACATGGATGTCTCTTAGCATAAGATCTAGTGGGACCAATATTTTTAGGAAAGTACGACATGGGAAGACTATGATGAAGTCTACAAATATTTTACACACCTTTTTACTTAATTATTTATATTCTAGTAGACATCGGGCCAATGTCTTTTCCAAGGGGAGGAGGATGTCATATCTGATTTTTATATGCATGTAATAATTATTTACACATGTCAATGTGTTGTGCCACATGAAATTAGCTTCATAAACTGTTTATGTTTATTTACTATTGAGTATTGGTATCATTATGAAAATAAATTGCTACATTTTAAAGACTATTATTATTATTATTATTATTATTATTATTATTATTATTATTATTATTATTATTATTATTATTATTATTATTATTATTATTATTATACTATTTTGAGGCTTATAATTATTAATAATAGACACATGCATCTAACGTATATTTTAGCATTGAGTTGTGCATGGCAAGCAAGCATATTTTCAAGCATAATTATTAACTACTAATGGGTATCATTTAAGTATGTGACTGCAACATAGCTTACTCCAGCCCTATAGAGAATGAGTGTATCATTGAGGAGAGTTAGAATAGATAATGTGTCAAGAAAAAACAAATATGTGGTATCAATCAAGTGAACCGATCATGCCATAAGGATCCCATACACAAGTTAGCTAGAGTGTTTACCTTTCTATCAAACCTCTTTTGGTATGTTGATTTATGAAGCTAAATAAAATCAACTTACCCTTTCTATAGTAATTAAAGGATTGCAACTTAGCTTGGAACATGCATGACTATGTAGAATACATTAAATGTTTTTAGTTGAAAAATTTACTCTAAGATAGAAAAAAGAAATAATTTAAAAATATTTTAAACATTTAATTCTCTTTCAAATCAAATCATCTACTTTCACCTAACATGACACCCTTAGGGGATAAAAATATAGTTGGGATTAAGTTCAACATTGAGTTGAATATTTTATTCTGGTGAAATCCCCTTCACTTTTTGAGCCACATGGGGGAATAGTAAAGTAGATGAAGTGAATAGTGAAGTTGGGTGAAAAATAAAATGTCGGGCTCTATTTATTAGCCTTTGTAATGTCAAACTGGTAACAAAAAGAGAAATGAAGGAATAAAGGAAAATAGTAAGGGGTTAATAGAGGAAAGGAGGAAAGTGTAGCAAAGGGTGAGGAAAGTTGGAAGAATGAGGGAGGGATACATGTTCATAATTAGTCTTTATTGAATTAGGTTAGTATATTTGTTAAATAATGATAACTCTTGTTTCAAATTTTTTTTATCAAATTAAATCTAGAATGGTTGGAATAGATAGAAGGATATATGATTAGATTTAGACATTCCTCTTACCCTTGCTCAACCCATTATCTCTTTATTGTGAATTCCATTTGTTTTTAATTTGAATTTGGATTATAGCTTAAAGATTCTTTCCATTAGATAAAGTTTATTTCTTTGATACAATAGTATGGTATCCTTTTCCTCTATTTATGATCTAGTAAAGTATTTAGAAATTAAACAAAAAGAAGAATTTAAATGCTTTTAGGTTTTAATTTCCAGAAGTGTATTTTTATGGATTTCATTTATCCATTACCTATCTTTAGTGTCAAATTTTTGGTAGGATCTCAAAGCATGTAATCCAAATAAGTTTTTATTTTTATTTCTTTATAAATAAGTCTTGCTTTCCGTATATAGTCTACCTCTCATGGAACTACTCTTTTTTTCAATTTTCAAATGATTTGCTCTTTAATTTAGAGTCATTATTTTATACTCAATCAATCCCCTTTTGTTCTGGTAGATGTTGATAATCTATGATCATTTATATCCCTGTATATATTTCCCAAATAACTTTTTATTAATAGATCAAAATTCTATATTTAATAATAACCAAACCCATAGATCAGTAAAATAGCATAATGACATTTTCCACTAGAAAAATTGAATAAATTCAATATAAAAAATGATAAATCTAGAAAATAAATTTTACCTTTCAAGTTTACATGGGGAAATGCCTTAGAAGGGAATTTTGATCTACAGAAAAAATAAACCAACTATTATTATTTTATCCTTTTAACTAGGTGAAAATGTTTGACATCTGTTAAACCAAAATCATCATAAAATTTCTAGCATCTAACACCTATTTTATTATATAAATTTCCACTATAAACAATTGCAAACTTGGTGAATTAATTCTGCAATATACTTTTGCATTGGTAGAATTATTTAGTTTTATTTTTGTATTTGCAATAACAAGTATGGCATAGATTTTGATAGCATCTTGAATCTTAAATTTATAGAGGCCCCTTTTTATTTTTATTTTTATTTTTAATACATATTAATCTCTTTCTAATTTACCATAGTGCCATGGTTTTGCATCTCCTAAGTCATCTTTTTATGTATGTATATGCAATCTTCTCCAAATTAAATATTTTGTCCAAAGATTCAACTTTATTATTATTGTTCATAAAGATCTATATTCACTGATAAATTTAATCCATTTTATAAGGAGTAATAATAATGAGTTTGAATCAATTTATGAAAAAATAAATAAGAACTTTATAAAATAAAATAAAATAAAATAAAATGGGAGGGTATCCTAGTTAGACATATATAGTAACTTAGTTACCCAATGAGTTAAGATTCAATAAGGGGTACTTCATCAATCTAAAAACCTACAACCATAACTAGTGTATATGGGTTATATACAATGGGAATGTTTTAATTCCAATATTGGTTCAAATTCACACTCATAATAAGTTGTGTTGAGTAGCCATGGTGTTGGCAAATGATCTCTTTATCAATTTTTAGACTCTTATCTATCATGCTTGTGAAGGTTAGGGCCATTATCAATGGATAAGAGGTGTGTAGGGGATATGAAAAGGTCTATGGTTGGAGGAATAACCCTCTACAATATTCTCCCTCTCTACATCAATTTGGTCTACTATGGATCTACGATAACTCCTCTACTTACTCAGTTTATAAAAGATCAAATGTTAAATAAAGATGATTATGGTAACTAATGATGTACACTATTGAAGTATGATGGGTAAAATTATAAATTACTAAGGACATTTGATTCAGTCCTAGCTATATAATTTAAGTCATATACATATGATTTATAATGTTATTAATTTTAAATGATAATTGGATGTTCAAGTTAATAAATAAATGTATTCTTCTATTGTAATGTATATTTAAATGTCACAATTCATTGCAATACTGAATAAGTGAAATTTATAGAACATAATAATTTAATAAATCTTCATCTTAACTACTTATGTTTTAGACGTTGATATTATGATATATAAATGAAAAAAATTATAGTACACTTTTGATTTATGCAATTTATTTTAAGTGCATAAAATTTATTGTGGTGTACTATTTAGGAATTAAATTGATAAGCTAAACTGATCACTATGAGTTGTTCTTCCAATCCTCAATATAATCAGGGTATTAGAAAATAGACTTTGAACTTCTGAATTCTCCACCACAGTTCCATACCACTTGATATTAAATAATTACTAAAATAATAATTAAGGTATATACTTAGTGTTCATATTGAATAGATTAAATAATATAACTATCATTTGGAAATTTTAATCAATAATGTTCTTCTAGTGCATTTGCATGCCCAAAAAAAGAGTCACTATGATTACCCCTATAATTGCAATCTTTGTTATTTCTTTTTTAGGATTCATTCCCCTTTCTCTAATTAGATAAATAAATGGAATTCTTGATCTCTCCAAATTTGGGATCCAAATGACTCACCTATAGTATTTTAAATATGAAGAGAAAAGACATTTTCTGTATAACCAACACTTATCTAGATAAGAAAGCTTTAATCATCTACAGTCTACTAATACCATTCTTTATAGATGAAGGATCAGCATGATGGTTCCCTTTTTTATCATATGGATATGATAACTCTTTAATGATATGCTTACAAACATGAAATGATTGAAAATCCTCTATAAATTTCTTAACAGATTAGATGTGATATGGCTAACTTCTATCCATCCATTATTGCTCTTGGTCCTTTCTTAAGGGCACCTAGACCAAAAGTAACATATCATGCATGAAAATGAAGAATATTTAAGATTTTAAATCACTGTTAACCTAAAAAAACCATGCATCACATTATGGATCATAAAACAATCTTCATGTAATAGACTGATTATCCCATTTCTATTTGGGCATTTAAAACCCATGAACTTAAAAAAGTTAAGCATATATTCATGAGGTATTTAATACACAATATCTCCTCCAAATAATAAGATGATATCATCAAATAGTTTGTATGTATCAAGAACATGTTGCAGAAGAGAGATCAACACTATCCTATTAAGGACATAGACAATTTGGCATAGATACTTGATGATCTAGAATGTTATAACATTATTTAATCCTGTTGAAATTTCATCCATCAAAAAAGATTTAGGATGAGGAACTATCATTTACCCTGCAATTTTTTTAATAAAAAACCCAAGATTTTTATGTTTTAGTAATACAAATTCAAATTTAATTTTTTGGCTTTATTCCATTACCAAGGAACTTTCCCTATATATCCCACCAATGACGACTCTATTTTATTGAACTCCAAAATTCCATGAGACATTTAGTCTCCAACTATTTTATCACCATAAATTTTGAGTCCTATAAGCTATAATGAATAAGACTATAGTTAAGCATGTGAATAATGTTAAATAATAAAAATCTAAGAAGCATTTGTACCACTTAAGATGGAATTTATGAAAAAAACCTCCAGTACATAGTCTATGATAAGGCTAATCTATTGGATTTCAATTGTCGATTCTTATAGCCATAGTACAGATCAATCATGCAATAAGTGGCATAAAATATAAAGTAAAAAATGACCATTAAGGAACTCTTAATAAAAAAAATTCTCTAGCATAAGTATCTATCTTCATAAATACGTCATAATATGGATCTGGTTTGATGCCTTCCTATTTCTCTCATCTTCAAAGTTATTGCAATAAGGTTGTGTGTAACATAAATATTTAGTCTTATAAAAAATAGAAAAAAATTGTAGTTATGGGAAATGCATAAACAAGCACTCTCCATATCCTAACCCAACACCTTGGCATCGGTGAGAGAAATCTAATGTTTTCCTTATGAACATTTATATACTATGTAAATCATTTAGCATATGTAAACATATGTTCCTTGTGCAATAAATTATGTCAATGAGTGTCCATTATATGTCACATTTTTGGTAATTCGTTTTTCAAAAATTCAAATATTCATAAAGTTTTGGACATGCATGTTACCACATTAATCTTTTTTCTAGATATCAAATAGGGCATGAGAAATCAATTGTTGTTATCACCAAGACCGACTTGGGATTTTTGGACCAAATACAAAAAATAAATACATCCAAACATTTTAATAGAGATGGAAAAAATACAATATTCTCTAAACAACATATTCGATCTCTATGTATGATAAAATAAATAGTAGTTGAACTTACTCTAAGATTGTGATCATGTTCTCAAGCCAAAGTCTTTAGAAATGTAGTTTTTCCCACACCATCTCATCCTAAATGGATCAATGACATGTTGATTACAAGAAAGAAATAGCTCCATAAACAATAAGGATTATAGACTTCCTTTTCTTTAATAGGTTATCATAGATGTCTAAAATCCTTCAATCCACATAACAAAGAAAAACACATATTGGAAATAGTCTAGACGTTAAACAAAAGGAAGTAGAAGCAAGCAACAAGAAGTAGAATCACACATCATGTGATCTATTTATTAAAATGGTTTTAACTAGCACCAAATGGAATTTATCCAATTGTATTGAGTGCTTATAAGATTCAAAAACACCCATGACTATGCCCTCACCCTCGATTTTTGCAGTCAACTGCTTATTGAAGGCATGAGAAGATAACATAGTATTTACACTATTTCACCAAATACAACAAATGGGTATTCCATCATATTTAATTGGTAAAAGAATCCCCTACCATGTTCCAATCTGACCTATATGTATCTTATTTTCAGTCTATTCTTATGACCCTTGTTATGACCAATACTGGGATTTATTTGTAGCCTCCTTTGGAAAGTCTCTATCCTTATAAAACCATGAATCCATGTTGTCCCAAGCCTTAGCTAAGATATTTCAAAACATAATAAAATGTATTATGTAATAGCCTAAGCAGTCCCTCTAATATCCATACATTTAATGATGGGCCCTTTTTTCAAGTGTCTTTTAGCAAGGGTTTTCATAATAATTATAAAATTATGAATTTATAAAAAATTGATAAAAGAGATGTTAAAGATGATATTATGATTCATCTAAAAAAACCCTTTTAGTAGTGAGCTAACCCATGGGGGCTTCAAATATTCAATATTACTACACAACAAATATTTACTTTTACGAAGATGGGCTCATCCATCCTTCGAGCTAGAGTGTGTTCCAACTACATTGTGCAATGTGATATTTACCCAAATATTTATTTGTTAGTTACTTATTTTTATATAAATATTTATTTTTTAGTTACTTATATACTCAATAAAAGAAATTAATTTTTAATTACTTTCTATATGTAATAAAAATATTATTTTTTAATGTTAAAATAATTTATGAGTTTTATTTAATCATATTTGAACCATGTATATAGTCACATACATATTATTTATAAGGATGTTCTCATCTTTAAAAAAATAGAATACACTTTTTTGTTACTTAAATATTTATGTTTTAGTTATTTTTTATACCTAACAAAAGAAATTAATTTCTAATATGATAATATTCTATAAAATTATTATTAATTGTATCTAGTTATATAAATTGAAATGGATGGTATTCAAAGATTCACTTTAAGAAATGGAATATTTATAATAATATATATTAGGAACAATAACCATCTATTCAAACATGTAATCCAAAAAATATAAGTTTTTTAATTAATTTTTATATCTTATATATATATATATATATATATATATATATATATGACAATATTTTATTTAAAAAAAAAATCATATTAAAACCACATGTATGAATGACATTAAAAAAATATATCTCTAAAATGGAACTGGAGGACGTTGAAAAATTTTGGCTCTAAGTAGTAAGAGTACCTATAATTATATAACTAGAACTAGTTAATCCCATAATAGTCAATTTATTCTTCCTCATTATTTAACCATGATTGAATGTAAAGTGACTGGAAACAAACTAAGTATAAGTGTCCAAATAAAATTAAAATCTATTTTAAGTATATTTTTTTTCCTATAAATATCTATGTTGTGTTGAGGAGCCAATAACCAAAAACTAGGTTTTGGTTTTATTCCTTTGATTTCATCGACCATGAATAGAGCATCACCACATCAGCCTATTTTTTTCCTTTGATTTAGTCAACCATGATTTTGTTCCATTGGATTCCAAATTTCATTTAACATCTCAAAATCAGGTTTCAATTTAAACAGTTGTATAAAAATCTCTCTCCTCCATCGCTCCCTTCACAAGCTCATGGAGGCCAAATTCAAATGAATGGTATAGGATGTACATATAAAGTTGGAGGATAATATTTTTTCCAAATTATGGGACGTATATGGGTTTCCATTTTATAGCATTGGTTTTTGGATTGATTTCTTTATATTTATGAACAATCATTGAGGAGATAAGATGTTTTTTTAGGCTTAATTCCCCATATGTTGAGTTTTGTACAACTCCAATTCAAATTTGAACTTGATCGCTGAATGAAATAGATTATAATGGATATTCATATATCTATAAATGTATTTCACACTTTCATCCACCAATTTGGCACTATGGGATGTCATTTGATAAGGAAAGCTACTCTCTTGAATAGTTTGCAAAAGTGATTGTCATAATTTCTACTTGTTCCAAGGTTATACATGTTTGAAGTGATTATTCAATGTTTAATTTAATGTTATAATTCCTCTCATGCTCTAAAATACCATATTTTCTCCATTTTATACTCCAATAACATTTTATCCAAGCAATTTAGAATGCTCTCTCATTTTGATGATTATGTGTACAAGTTGCCTGCAACAGTGGAGTAACAAAGTCTTGTGGTTACCTTATTCAAGGTTTTATAAGATTATTTACCCTATTTATAAGTAAATTAATTATCAAGGAAGTGATAACAAAGTCCAACCATATACATTCAATGAAGGCTATAAGATGCTTCAATTACTCAAAGGTCTGTATACCTGTAAGTAATCATTGATGGGCCTAGATTCATGGTGTAGGTGTTTTGTAAATATGGAGATCTATATGAAGAATCTTAGATACTCATTGACCTTTTTATAATACTATATAATTGTCAAGATAAATGAATGATTAAAGATACCTAACTCTCAAGATACAAACTTTATAGAAGAGTTGACTGTATGAACATTGTCCATACAAACAAATGATAAGTTGAAGTGGTAAAATTATTGATTAGAGATCTACATGACTATTGAGAGGTGTTATAAATATGAAAATATTTTATACCCACAAGGTTTCTAAGACTCAATGGAGCATTTTGTATTATTATATACAAGTCAAGGTAGACCTATTTGTTTTAGAATCTAAACATGTGGGTCCTTATTTGGATATAAAACTAGTTATCCTTCCAAGAGGATTTGGTTATATAAATGAAGACATACTATAAAAATAATATTTAAATCAATGTGTAGACTAATGGAGTCACCTAATCCATATGGAGGTCAAAAGAGTTAAACTGACCAAGTCTACAAACCTAATACTCATGCACAGGGTTATGTAATAAAGCTAGAAGATGAAGGTTTATAATCACTATGAAAAGGTAATAGAACATGTAGAGTAGTTAGAGAGAAGTGTACATAATTTTTTAATAATTATAGAATTCCACTATTGGGTGGAGAGACTAAGTTCAATATTTCATGCTCAAACCCTCTCCTAATAGACACCTACAACCACACCTTGAGAATGTGCAATAAAAATTATGTGCTTGGAAATATATGGTGTCTTAGGAAATTTTAAGAGGATTTATACACTCCAAATTATTATAAAAATGATTTATTGACTCAAATATTGGGTTTGAATACCTAAAACCATCAAATATAGTCAGACTATCCTAATAGCACCTACAGTTTGTAAGATGGACAAGTTGGTTTCAAAACTTTAGAGAAGAGTAGAGTTCATGAAAAAAATGGGGTTAAAAATAAAATATATATAGATGGATAAATTTATTGGAACATTTCAGGTTATTGATACCATAAAGGATGTTGAGATGTCTAAATAGTGTTCCACCAAAACCCTGCCTCAGTGACTCAGATTGGCAACACACAACCCTATATAGTACACTGAGTAGAATTGGTCACCTTTGGTGATGGAAAAGTAAAACAAAACCCTGATATATTTGTATATTATCATGGAGGATAGATAAATATTCTTATGTTTCTTTGAAAAATTATTTAGAAACCAAAAATCTTCAATAAGAACAAAACTAGATCATTAAGGCTATGGAGGCCTAGTTACATTCAAACCCTCATGGTATGAACTTAGGTTGAAGAAATCTTGATGGGATATTTATTTCTATTTTAAATAATTATTAATCATTAATTTATCAATACTAACTTGTGATGAAGTTTTCATAGTCATAAAATACACTCTAGGGTTTTTTAACCAAGACACTCTCACTCAATCTATGCACATAGTCCTTTCTATGCGAAATATCACCTTAAGAGTCTCAGATATCCTTGGAAGAGTTACATGAAAAATAATATAACCTATAGGTGATATGGGCTATTAATACTCTATTCTCATGATAATATTGCTTATGTTGAATATATACAGTCCATGAATAAGTGAATAGGAGAATAGGGTAGTTATAGATAGCCTACTTGAGCCTTAGAGGACACCAACTTATATTGAGATATCTTATGAGGTTATGAATGGGACTAAATTATTTTTTTAGGTGGTGGAGCCCCACCACCCTCTCCACCCCCACCTTCTTGCACTTTTTTTGGGCCTAAATGATTTTACAAAAATAAATGGTTATCTCATAAAGTTAATAATGATGTCTTTCAGTAGATAAAATATGAAAGATAAAAGTTGTAATAGTATTGGTAATTATATATTTTATAATATTTTATCTATTAATTTTTATATTTTAAATGAGGATATATCAAATATATATGTAGAGAGATAGATTTGATGTTGTATCTCCATCTCCATAGTTGATAAAGGGTTACAACTTTCTAAGTCACCATAAAATCATAACACTTATAATATTTTAATAATGTATATTTTATAAAAAAAACTTTTATGTATAGTGCGTGAGCATAAGTAGTTTTGGGAAGATATTTTCATTTACCTATTGAAGTCTTGATTAAAATAGAAAAATAAAGAGAGAATATTAAGGAGTTGATATCTTAGGATAGTGAATTTGTAAATGTAAGTCCTCACCAAAATAGCAAACATGATGATGAATGAATAACATGACCCCACTAAATCAAAAATAATATAACATTGTAATTTACCCTTTTTTTAGTATGATGGGGGTGCCATTGACAAGAGAGAATTCCTCATACACCAAGTTTATTCACTAGCAATTGCCACAAAGGTGCAAGTTACATCGAAAGGGGGGTAATTTTACATTTTGATAAAGTGGGGTTTTGTAAAGCAAAAGAGTTTAAATAAATAAGTGTACCCTATTTAAAATTTGTTACTAGTAACCATGTCATACCTTTTATACAATAAAATTTAAGTAATAATAATTTTATATTTATAGTGGACGTGATGGTAGAAAATTAGGTTATGTGTGGAGGAGACATTTCGTTTCACATTAAAATTTAGCAAAGACAAAGTGGTGGGGAAGGGAACTTCCATACAAGTAATGAAGGTAGTGGAATATTTCGAGGTGTGTTGAGCAATGATGATGATAGGCAATGAGGTGATGGAGTCAAAGAAGCTCATAAAATTACATGTGTAAAATTTGGTGATATGTCAATATGTCAATGCAATCTATAGCTTTCACTGAACTATTATAAATAGTCAATACATCATTGAAAAAGGAGTCATCTCAATGAAATAAAATGTCAAATATACCATGGCTTATCTAAAGACATATAAAAGGCATTATCTATCATTTTGAATGAAAAATATTTAGATGAAAAGTATGACTGGTTTAACTATTTAGGACATTTAAATGACTCCAAACAAATTAGAAGAAAAATATAATTAAAATAAATGTAATAAATATTTTTACAAATTATATATTTAATACTACTTTATTTATATTATTATAACATTATTATTATAAATATATGATATTATTATAATATAATATATATAAATATGAATGATATAAAGAATAAATATTAAAATTATATAATATTATTTATTATTAATAATAATAGATTACATTTTTATTATAATAATATCATATTATTATTCTAATATTTTTATAATTGTATAATAATTATGATGGTGGCTATTATAACATACTTAACACCTTTTAATAATTATGATTATTTTAATTTTTTCTAGCAAATATAATTATGGTTATATTTAATATAAAAAATGTATAAAATAATTATGTAATCTTTATAATGTTGTTATTATATTAAACTTTTTTTTAATAATATATAAAATATGTAAATATTTACTAAAGTTAAATAATCACTATTATCTTTATCTTTGTATAAATCTAAATGTTCATCAAATAATTTAAAAAAAAATCAAATTCAAAAACTAAAGATATGAAATAAAATATCTAATAATATTAAATGATATTTACACACATAAATTAAAAGATAAAATATTCTTATAATATTTTAATTATGTACTTCAATAATTAAGACAAAAATAAGAAAATTAAAATAATATACATAACAATGTAAGGAAGGCAAAACATTATTTTTGAAATATAATAATGTTAAAGAATTTTGGTAGTTAGCTACATAATAAACTACACCTGTCACAATCATCACATCACATTTGCATGTCCTATGTATTTGTTTCTTTACTTTTTATTCTATGATTTTTGAATTTTAGACATTTTAAAAGAAAGAAAATGTCATTAATATTAAACCTAAAGATTTATAAAAAAAATCTAAACTACCTTTAACCACGCTATCAATGTTATAAGATTATGATTTCCCTTAAAATGGCATCATGTTGTTAGCATAAATTTATTAAATTCAATTGTTTTATATATATAGATGTACTCTCAGAATCAAATTCTCACTTCCTTTAATTATCAGATGCGAAAAAACTATTTTCATTTAGCATTGTTCCGCAAGATTTATTTTGAAGAATCCTATTATCATAGTGAATGACCTTTTATCATAGTTATGCTTCAATATATAGGGTTTGCTACCAAGTTTTTTCACATCATCAATATGTTGTTTCAAGATGTCAGGTCTTGTATTATAATCATTGGATCCCAATCTTAACACTCTAAGATTTAGGATCCATCAGACAATGTTTCCCTATTTCTCCTTCACTTTATTTTTTGGTCTCACTATTAGTCATGTGTAATATTTGTCTTGTCAATCTCATTATAATGCCTCTTATGAAAAGCTTGAAAAGAATATTTGAGACTTCATCTAGGCTAATTCTAAGGGGCACCAAGTTTTTCATACAATATCTTGGGCTATATGTGATCACCCTAAAGAAGCTAGTGGGTTGGGACTCTTAGAAATCAAGCTTTAGGGTGCCCCTCTTGGGGTTACATGGATCATCATAATCTTGAAAGAGAATGAAACTTGGAAAATCTGAGTGACGCACTACATCTCTCAAGGTTGCCCATTTCATAGAAAAACATGACAAGGAATTGGCTTTTAATAGTGTACTTATCTCATCGATGATAGTCAAAGTTGGGGCACTTCTATAATGAAAATTATTTAGAAGGCCTATGAAAATCTCAAACCATGCCTCATTTGGGTGGGTGATGTGTTTAGAATTAATATAACTCTAAACTCCTAGTCATTATGATTGTCTCCCTAGTTGAACTTCAATAATGTCCCCTTTACCATGATCCCCTAGATCAAAATCTTAAGGCTGTTTAAGAAAGGTATTCTCATGGCTGGTAATCTATTTTTCAATACCTCTAGCAAATGGATTCCTTGGATTATGTTAAAGTCTAAGTTCCATATTAATAAGGAAGATGCATAATTTATTTTTTATTTTTTGAGTTCCATACCTAATGAATACTTGCACAAAATTGGAAAGGATTGGTATTTTATTATAACCACACAATTTCATTGATACTCTCCTCAATTGGGTTATAATTTATTGGCTCCTCTAGATGTTAATACTTGATTTAATAGTTTTGGGAGTACTGGAGTCTTAGTCCTAAATTAGTTAGGGTCCTAGAATAAATAAGATAGTATATAATATTAAAATAATTATAGTACTAATTTTTATAATTTATTGTTCCTTTTAAACCTTTATAAAAATAACATTAAATAAAGAGAAATATAAATTATACTAAAAATAGACTAAGACAATTGAGATAGAGGATGAAACTAGTTATACAAGACTGGTAAAGTGTCATGAACCTGGATTTGGTTTTCATTCAATGAAAGGATATAAGCATTGAAAATAAGATACTTCAAGGTCAGGAACTTTAGTCTAGGTCTTGTCATTGTTGTCTAAATTAGTAATAGATATCTTTTTTTTGTGTTTTATCTATTATCCCCATGTCAGCTTGCCTATGAAATTTCAAGTCTTGAATGCCATTGAAGCTCCTCATAGAGTTGATTTAATCTCCAAATATTAAACCTTCATTGTGATTGATAGAACCTAATAAAGAAGGGGGTTTATTGTGTGTAAGATGTACTAAACATGTATCCACACCCTTTGTGTGGGAACGCTACCTTCATACCAATACTCTGAAGAGGATCAAGCTATATTTAGTTCTCTTACTTGATGTGCTTTGTGAAATAGTGTAATGAGGATGTCAAAATTCCAAATTGATAATGTTTGAGGTGGTTAGGGACTAGTGTGAGGGTTTGAATATATTTTTAGCAATGTTGAGTGACTATATGTAGAGAATAGGAAATTTTGTCTTAGTATTTTATTTGTATTCTTGCTTGCTTTGTATGTTTTGTCACATCCCTTGTAAATGAACTTTTAAAGGAATTTTATAGGGATCTAATGGTCATGTATTAAATGCATTCATGTTAGGCTGACATAATGAAGAAAAGGAATCAAATTTAAATGATTATTTGGGCTCAAAATGTGATTGGATAGGAGTGTCAAAAATGGGACACCCTCAGAT
The DNA here is from genome assembly GCA_037957365.1 of Torreya grandis. NCBI lineage: Eukaryota > Viridiplantae > Streptophyta > Pinopsida > Cupressales > Taxaceae > Torreya > Torreya grandis. The sequence goes on along the minus strand of JARHVA010000292.1, from coordinate 3,021,341 downwards.
TTGATGCTATAGTCTTAGTCTGATGCTTCTATCCAACAGGCTCTGCACCTAGGGAGATAGAATTAACCTAGGAAATACAACCTAGCTGAGCTAGAATTAGGTTTTAGAAGCCTATAGATGATCGATTCTAAGTAAAAAGGTGTCTATAAAGGTCAAGAAATCATGTAAGAGGGTCCTATAGATAGGTTATCACAAGCCACAATCAAGATACCAATTTGGACATTTTATATGACTACATTTATTATGTGATTATGCATGTGTTAATCAATGTTTAGACTATGTATCCAAACCCTCTTATTAGATGAATCAAGAATACAAAGGCTAGCTAGACCTTTGGCTTCATCATTGCCCAATAATTGAAGCTATGAGCTGATATCGATATTAATATATATCATATGAGGTGGATTATAAAGCCCATGAATGCTCTAAAATTTGGTAATGTAGAATGGACAACCAAATGTGTACTAGAAACTAGGCCAATCTTGGTCACTCTGAATGGAGGAGAATAGTCTTATATGAAAGCCTCTTCGAAACTAGGAACCAGGATTATGTAGAATCCACTCAAGAATGTGGAGGTTAAGCCTTTATGAAATCCACTCAAAAATGATTCTAACCACCTAAAGATGGAATAAGGTATGCAACTACTAAGAATGCATAGTTAATGTACTGAACATGGAAATAAAAGAAGTTAAACGTGTTGTGCACATTGCCACCAATAATTTGTGTCTATAACTTGGATTTTGGTCTAGAATTTATACCTACCTAATCCAAATTTGGAAGTGAGAGCCATTATGTTTCACATGATGCCCCCTATATCTAGATATTTTGAGATAAATTATACTAAAATTATTGATTCTGAACTGATCTATATGTGACAAAACTGTAGCTGAGCTTACCTTTTTACCTTTTTTCTAGAAAATTTAGATTTTTTGTTATTTAGAGAGGATCACTTAAAACAAGACACCCTTGTATCCATAATTATTATCCAAGTTTGATATTATTGTCCTTTGTTGAATATGATCACTATTCTATAATTATAACTATTTTTTAATCTATTCTACCTAGTTTATGGTATGATTGATGTTTTGAGTGTTATAAAAATTGATTTTTCAATTGGTAGGAGATTTGATCTCTATGATAGAAACCCATGTTTGTTTCCCCCTCTTCTAAGAGTAGGAATGAAAACTCTGCAATGACTTATCTTAGAAGAAAGAGCCTTGTAAGTGTGTTATGCTATGAAATACATGATATAGTGATGATAATAAAAAAATATATCTTAAGATATAGCATATTTTGTATAAGATATTATTTGATTGACAGGGGTATGCCTAGATGGATATAACAATTTAATAGCATGTTTAGTACATTGAATTGAAACTAGAAATGTTAGTTTTTAGTTGTTAGCTATCAAGGAGTGATGGAGCATGATGTCAATCATGGCATCTAAGAAAATAAGATAATGCATGATATGGATCATGGCATTGCAAATAGTTGAGAAGAATATAAGTAACAAGCATATAAGGTAAGAAGCAGGAAGCACACAAAGGTGCCCAAGGGGCCAAGAAAACAAGGGACATGGCAACATCTCACTCAAACTGGGAAATAGAGCATACAAGGCATGTCAAAATGCCACATACACATATAATTGGAAATAAGTATGCTTTGCATGAGGGCCACAATCAAATAGAAGAGTACAAACAAAGGACATTGGCAAATGTCCTAAGATACATACAAGAGATAAAATAGGAACTGATAAATGTAATCACATCTAGCTACATAAATCAAGAAAGGAAAGCATGTAATATGTTGGAAATATAAATGTATCTAACTAATAAAAGAAATAAGTGAAAATATTCAAAACAAGCAGTACAATACTAGGTAGATTCTAAGAAATACACAAGTGCTATATACTAGTGAATGTCGATAAAGTAATCTATGTATACTAGTAAGTAATGTACATCAACATAATGATAAGAGTGTGTGATGTAAGAATGACATAACCACATTTGTAATCATTAAAAAAATGCCCCCAGTGGATAGATATATCTATGTGTGTCTCAAATTTATGAATAAGATGCCCCCTCAATGGGTAAAGTCAAGCAATCATGGATATGGGTGTCATTGAAAACACTTAAAAAATATCAAGTGAAGCATGCAAATGTAGATAAATTGACAAACAATATCATAGAATAGCAAATGTAAGTCTAGCATGGTAGTATAAATGTAAAGCATGGATGATACATAAAATTGAAATGTTTTTGGTATTTTTATATATTTGAATGTTTTTGGATTTTTGATATATTTGAATATTTTTAGATTTTTTAAATGTTATATTTTTTTTGTTTATTTTAAAATATTTATATGTATAATCAATAATAAAGAGACTATGTAAAATAAATTAAAAATAAGCTATGTACAAGCATTCATTAAGACACTATGCACAACAATTGAAAATAAAAACTATGTACAAGTAATTTGAAATATTATGTACATGTAAGCTAAGCAAAAATGATACCAACTGATGAGTCTCCAAAGAGACTCCCTATCGTCATGTCTTATATCAAACAAAGGAATCATGTATGATTGTGAAGCATGAGGGAATGGCTATGGATATGACTTTGAATATTTAGATTCATTGTGGGTAGCTTAGAAATCATAATAGCTTATATCGTTCCACTCATCATAATCATCTTAGTTTTGAACCAATAGAATGCTAGTGTTGACATTTATTATATCTGGATCTTTTTCTTTGGTAAATTATGTCTTTGAATGATTTGCCTTAGGTTGTTCAATAAATCCCAAACCTTAGTCACAAACATTATCAACTGATAGAATAGGAGTAGTGATGCCTTGAGCACGCTTACCCAACCCTTGACCTTGACAATCAAACTATTGTAGATATATTTAACCAAACCCATACTAATTTGAAATTAAACCTCATTTTTGAAAGGTAGACTTGAAAATTTTTCATGCTTTACCTATTCTTTTGGTATTGTTTATTACTTTGATTTTGCTTTTTGATCTTTTTATTGTTCTAAGTTATGTTTTGGTAACCACTTTTGTACTTTTTCTAAATTTTTCCCTTTGTGAATGTGTTCCTATGTCACTATGGATTGCTTGACTAATCAACCTCATATAGGGTCCTCATTAGCAATTATCTATCGTATATATTTTTTCAATGTCAAACATGAATCTATGTGATGCTGATGCATTATATTATATGCATAATAATATCTGGATCTTCTCACTAGATGTAGAGGAGGTAGTTTGATCAACTTAGATTTAATTATTTTTCTTTGTACCTCACTTGAAATTATATTTTATCTTTGAATGATTTTTGAATCACTAGTTGTAGAGTTAATTTGATGTGATTTCTTATTTTGCTATGTAACATTGATTGCAACCAATTGGCTAGGTGAAGGTGCATATACATGATTGACATTAGGGTGCCTTTGAGGATTTTGTATTGTAATATTATTTTTTAATGTTATCATGTAATATCTAATTTTTCATTTGCAAATCTAAAATTAACTTGTTCATACTGGTGATTTGAACCCTTAGAGTCTCACAAGTACAAACCCTAGTTGCTTCTGACTGAACATGTAATCACATATGTTGAAGAGGGTTTGAAAAAGCTATAGTTTGAATGTGTGAATATGAAAAATATTATAGTCTACCTTAAATTTTGTAATATTAATAAGTTGGACCTGGTTGGAGGGAAACTAGTTATCACCCTCTTGAGGGAGAGGAGGAGAAGGAAATTATTTCCTATGCTTAAAATATGACAATGAAACTTAACAAGTGATTGTTAGCTTATGAAATGGATCCTCTAATTATGTAAGGATTTTATTCCTAATTGAATTTCACATATTAGAGAGATAGAATTTTAAATAAGTAATGAGACCTTGTATTAAGGAAAGGCAAACATTGCTTTGAAGGAAAGGGATCTAAACATGTTTAATTGTACATTTCTTAATATCTTCCCATATTATAAAAATAAGCATGAAAGAGAAAGAATGAAGATTTGAATTAATATAAAGTAAATTTGATCATTCATATACATGATAGGACCAAGTATGAATTTTTTATAATTTTCAAAAAATGTATTAAAATGAGTAAGATCCAATTTTATTTATTGTGTAAAAATTTGTAAGGCGATACCTCAAAAACAAAGGGACCTATTAAATGCAACTAGGGTTTGAAATAAATTACTTATAAAATTAATAAGATAAAGATTAAAAATTAAATGTGAATTTTTTATTTAAATATACAAAAAAAATAAAAAAATAAAATAAAAATTAGCAAGGAAGTTTCCTTTGGGTTTCTATGGTTTTCATGTGCAAACAAAGTAAGTCAGATTCACCAAATGATTTTATAATTTTGGTAATATTGGAATCTTATTTATAATTTAGTTAAGGGTCTAAAATAAATAAATTAGTAAATAATATTTAAATAATAATAATACTGATTTGTATACTTTACTGTGTCTTTTAAACCTTTCTAAAAATAGTAATAAGGAGAAATGCAACTTCGCTTAAAACTAGACTGAGATAGCTAAGATATAGCCTAAAACCCACTGTATAGGACTAGGATCATGTCATGAGACTAGATCTAGATTTCATTTTATGAAAGGATAGGAGTGTTAAAAATAGGACACTTTAGGGTCCAGTGTTATAATTTAAGTCTTGCCATTATTTTCCAAACTAGTCACATAGATCTAAGTTTTTTAGGTTTTGTACACTATCTTCATGTGAGTCTGCCTCTAAAAATTTTGTGTCCTAAATTTTATTAGAGTTCCTTATAGATTTTATTTAATCTAAAAACCATAGACCTTCATTTTTCTTGATAGAACTTGAGAAAGAAGTGGGTTTAGTGTGTGTAAAATATACTAAATATATATCTACACCCTTTATGTCAGCATACTACCTACATACCAATACTATGAAGAGGGATCAAGACATATATAGTTTTCTAATTTGATGTGATTTATGCAATAGTGTGATGAGGATGAAAACATGACAAATTAAGAGTGTTTGAGGTGACTAGGGACTAGTGTGAGGGTTTGAATATATTTGTAGCTATGTTGGGTGACAATATGTAGAGAATAGGGAGATTTGCCTTAGTGGCTTATTTATTTTCTTGCTCACTTTGTAATTTGTGTTACCTCCCTTCTAAATGAACTTTGAATGGACTTTTCTATGGATTTATTGGTCATGGGTTAAATGTATTCATGTTAGGCCAACATAATGAAGACTATGAATTAGATAGATATAGTCATTTGGGCTCAAAAAGAGATTGGATATGAGCATCAAAAATGGAACCCCTGGGGTCTAGCACAATAGTCTTCGTCATAAACTCCTATCTTATGGGCTCGAGACTTGGGGAATAGAATTGGCCTGGGAAATGTAGTCTAGGTTTGAGCCGTAATCAAGTTTTATAAGTCTATAAATGATCAGTTATGAGTAAAAAGTTGTTCAAAAGGGTCATGTAAGCATCCAAAAGGGTCTTATGGATAGGGTGTCACAAGCCAAACTAAAGCTAACAATTTGGACATTTTATATGATTACAATACTGAGACCCTCAATCATTAATGCTCTCAATAATCTCTACAATACACCCAAAGATTTGATAATATTTGGGTGGCTTGTATTGATACCAAAAAATACCATTTCCTTTGGTATATCCTTTACCAAGGTTTTCCTATTAGGAATACGCTCAAGCACATGGGGGTTTTAAATCGCACTTGCCTAGTCTATCATCACCTGGAAACTATCAAGCATCTCTTTTGGTTTTACCCTATTGCCCAGTCAACTTGGAGATGAATTCATACCCTTTTCAAACCCTCTAGGAATAAAATTTTCACATGGAAAATGGTTCTCCTAGTGTACTCCACCTTATTGCTTGTAATATATAATATATTCTATCAGAATTTCCATATAGATATTTTGTTTCATATTTGGAAATCTCAAAATCAACCATGTTTCAATAATGAATCTATGGAAAAAGGTATTTTTATAACTATTAAATTTTTGATTGATAATTTTACCCTCTAGATACAAAATCAAATGTATAAGGTTTAGATTGAGCTTCAAAATTTACATCACTTCCTAGACCATTAGGGAAATTGTCTTTGTGTGATCATTCATGAGCTTGTTGATCCCCCTCTTCATGAATCCCCTATTGAGGGTCGTGGGTGTGGGGAGAGGTTCCACCATTATCATAGTTAGAGGTATCAAAGTTGGCAGATATACTCTCATCACTATCACTAGCAATATCCTCCCCAAAGATTTGCCAGAGGCAAAAAAGATAGTGGATGTGGGGGGTGGATATACCCTCTACATGGTTAATTACCATAGTTGGCATTAGACATCTCTGCTTACCACCAATAGTCTCAAGTGTAGCATAATTCGAAAGCTAGCTAATAAGATGATGGATTGGACACCCCCTTGATTGATTAAGGTCCCCCAATAGAGGATGGCTTAGGAGAAAAGCCTCAAGACCCTCTGCCTCTACCTCTTTTATTAGTTACTAAGTTCATAATTGGTACTTAATTGCTTCCTTGTTATTTATGTTATTTCATTCCCATTTTTATTGATTTGTACTTGAATTAGTTTAACTATGGTTTTTGGCTAGGTTGTGGCCACTTATGGAATTTCATTTCTCCCAAGGCCTCTTTAGCTCATTATGGATTTTTGGGTGTGACCTTTCCACCAATTTTTGTATGATTAGTATTGTACTATAGGTTTTTATTAAATTGAAATAAATGCACTTTTCAATCAATCAATCAATCAATCAATCAATATATATATATATATATATATATATGCACACTATATTTATTTCAATGACATTTTATTTCTCTACACCTATTTAATTTTTTTTTTGTTATCACATTTTATAGATCAGAGGTGGATTATAGTGGGAAAAGTTGATCATGAGTGGATTAACATATAACAAGAACCACAATGGAGAAGTACGTAATAGTGTGAACATTATATTTTTTCATAGTAAGGAATAATTAATAGACAAACTTGAGTTGTGGAGTCTTTGGTTTTAGAGTTTGATGTTTTGTTATGAATACCTCACATGAATGCACGATACAACCCAAACACAATATTTTCTCTCTCATAAATTACAATAGATATTCCTAGTAGAAAGTTCATTGTCAATGCAAGTTTGAGAGTGCTTCACAACCCTGACTGTAATTTACAAGTTTATATTCCAACCTTTTGAAGTTAAATTTAAGTGCTGACACCATGTTGATTATAACAAGCCACTTCATTTAAACTACATGCATTCCTAACCAAAGACAACAAAGATTTGGTACAACTAATGATTACATGTATTTATTAAAAATCCTCATCATCTAAAGAAAAATCCATCAGCTACCAAACACTATGACATAATAAGCATCAAATGCACATGGACTAGAAAAATTGAATATGAGAATATTTCTATATTTGTAGTCTCATTTAAAATATCATATCCCATTTTTATATGCATGTAATAACTATTTACACATGTCGATGTGGTGTGCTACTTAAACTTAGTTTGATAAAATTTTGACAATTATTTAATATTGACTACTAGTATCATTATGAAACTAAATGGCTACATTCTTAAGATGATTGTTATTATGCATTATATTGTTATGAGACTTATAATGATTATTGATAGATACATAGATCTAATTTATAGTTTGACATTAAGTTATGCAAGTTAAGAAAGAATATTTGTAAGCAACACAGGGATGCATTAATGTTTTAACATTATATTACTTGTTAGTTAATATTTAAATATAATAACTACTAATGGGTCTTGTCTAAGTGTGTGATTTCAACACAAGTTACTCTAACCCTACATAGAAGGAGGGTATCATTAAAGAGAGTTATATTACATAAGGTATCAAGAAATAAGAAAGATGTGGTATCAATCAAGTGAACCAAGAATGCTATAGGGATACCATAGATGGGTTAGTTGTAGTATTTACCTTTCAATCAAACCTCTTTTGGTATGCTAATTTATAAATATAAATTGAATCTGCTTACCCTTTCTATAGTAATTAAAGGATTTAAACTTAGCCTGCAACATGCATGACTAGATTAGAAGACATTAAATATTTTTAGTTAAAAAATATTTTACCATAAGATAAAAAAAAAAATAATATAAAAATATTTTAAACGTTTAATTCTCTTTCAAATTAGATATTCTACTTTCAACTATCACACCACCCTTAAGGGACAAAAATATAGTTGGTATTAAATTCAACATTGACTTGAGTATTTTATCCTAGTGAAATCCCCCCTCACCCTTTGTGCCATATGGGGGAATAATAAAGTAGATGAAGTGAATGGTGAAGTTGGGTGAAAAAATTAAATGTTGGGATCCATTTATTGGACTTTGGAATGTCAAACTGGTAATAAAAAAATATGAAAGGAGGGAAAAAAGGAAAATAGTAGGAGTTAATAAAGGAAAGGAGGAAAACATAGAAAAGGAGGAGGAGAGTTGGAAGAACAAGGGAGGGATACGTGTTCATAATTATTCTTTGGTTAATCAAATTACTAGATTTGTTAAAATAATGATGTTTCTTATTTTAAATCTTTTATGTCAATGTAAATATAGAATGGTTGGAATAGCTAGTAAGATATATGACTAAATTCATACATTCATCTTATCCTTGCTCAACCCATTCTCTATTTATTATGCAATCCATTTTTTTCATTTGAATCTAGATTGTAGCTTAAAAAATCTTTAAATCTAAATGACCATCAGATAAAGTTTATTCTTTTGATACAACATTATGGCATCCTTTTCCTTTATTTATGATTGACTAATGTATTTAGAAAACAAAATAAAAATAATAATTTATATGTCTACATTTTTTAATTGCCATATGTGTTTTTTTGAAGATTTTATCTATCGATTACCCATTTGTAGCGTCATATCTCTTATAGGAGCTCAAAGCATGTAATCCAAATAACATTTATTTTTATATTTTTTTAAATAAATATTTCTTTCCTTATATAGTAAACCTCACATAGAACTGCTCTTTTTTTATTTTTAAATGCTCTGCTCTTTCTTTTAGAGACATAATTTTATACTCAATCGATCCCCTTCTAGTCTAGTAGATGTTGTTAATCTGTGATCATTTATGTCCTCATATACATCTGTTACATCAATTTTCATTAATAGATCAAAATTATATAACTTAAGAATAATCAAACCCATAGATCAATAAAATAACATAGCATCATTTTCCACTAGAAAAATTGAATAGATTCAAGATATCAAATAAAAAATCCCAAAAGTAAATTTTATCTTTCAAGTTTTACATGGAGTGATGATTTAGAATGGAATTTTGATCTATAAAAAAATAAACCAAATGTTATTCTTTTAACGTTTTAGCTGGGAAAATAATTTGATAGTGGGTAAAACAAAAAACATCATAAAATTTCCAACATCTAATAACACCTGTTGTATTAGACAAATGTCCACTAGAAACAATTGTAAACTTGGTTCCTTAATCCTACAATATACTTTTGCATTGGCAGAATTATTTAGTTTTTTTTCCTTATTTGCAATAATAACTATGGCATATCTTTTTATAGCAATCAAAATCTTAAATTTACCTTGATCCTTTAATACATATTAATCTCTTTCTACATTACCATAGCATCATGGTTTTGCATCTCTTGAGTCATATTTTTATGTGAAAAGAATAGAGTTATATATTTTGGCAAAATTTTCAAATTTATAATTATTTTTCATAAAGATTTATATTCACCGATAACTTTAAACTAGTTTATAAGGAGTAATAATATGAGTTTGAATCACTTTATAAAAAATAAAGGAGCACTTGATAATAATAATTTAAAATGTAATTTTCTTTGTAAACATGAAATGTATATTAGAAAATGGAAACAAAAGATATTATATTAAAAATTATGATTATCTTCATATCCATGCCACTAAAATCATATTGTACTATCTTAAAATATGATTCCAGATAAAAGCATTATGAATACAAAATTTATCTATTTAAAGCAATATTTTTGGTAATAACCCATTACTGTGTAGAATTAAGGCAGAAATGTAGGAGTAATAATCCCACATAGTAGACGATGTTAGGTCCAATAAATTCTTTTATTAAAAAATTAATAATTGAAATCCTTAACAAACATCACTAATAATGTAGAAGCTTGTTCGGTAAATAAACAATTGGTATTCTTTGAATGGAGTTCTTGAGGTTATATAACTATGGGAAATTCATTTAGAAAAGGATAGAGATGAATAATCATCATTTATATTTTACTAAATTTATACGTAGCTTAACCATCATCAAGTTCCCTTAATGAGTAAATAAGAGGTAGGGTCAATGTTTTATATTGAGGATAGAATGACCATACTTAGCATCAAAACATAGAAATCAAAGATAACAATGTAGGTTATAACAATATCTATATATTAATAAATTAATCACTCATCAACATACAGGGAAGTCAATGGTTTACATAGGTGGTATGGGATACTCATGTAAAGCATCTTCTCATAAGTTTTTTTAATAAAATAAAAAATTGGTAATAAAGATTATCTACACCCAATAACTAAGAGATGCCTAGGTCAACCAGACCTTGGGATAAGATTAGTTGATGCAAGATTTGTGGTCTAAGAGATGGGAGGGTGAGGGTATCCTAGCTAGACACACATAGTAATTCAATTACCCAATGAGTTAATATTTTGAGCATCAAAACATAGAAATCAAAAATAATAAAGTAGGTTATCACAATATTTTTATCTTAATAAATTAATCATTCATCAATGTACAAACAAGTCAATGGTTTACATGGGTAGTATGGGACACTCATGTAAAGCATCGTCTCATAATTTTTTTTAATAAAATAAAAAAACTAGTAATAAGGATTATCAAGACCCAGTAACTAAGAGATGCCTATGTTAGGGAGACATTGGGATAAGATTAGTTGATGCAAGATGTGTTGTCTAAGATATGGGAGGGTGAGGGTATCCTAGCTAGACATAAATAGTAACTCAGCTATCTAATGAGTTAAGATTAACCAAGGGGTAGTTGGTGAATCTAAAAACTTTAGGTTATAATTAGTGTATATGGGTAGTATACATTAGGAGTATTTTAATTATAGTCTTGGTTCATAGTCATACTCATAATAGTATACATGGAGTAGCCAAAGTGTTGGTAAATGATCTCTTTCTTAGTTTTTAGACTCTTATTTATGTTGCTCATGAAAGGTAGGCCCACTCTTAGTGGATGAAAAGTGCGCAAGGAATCTGAAAGGCTTTGTGTTTAGAGGAAAAGTGATATATAATATTCTCCCTCTCTATATCAATTTGGTCTATTGAAGATCAATGGTAACTCCTCTACTTACTTAGTTTATAAAGGATCAAATGTTAAATGAAGATGATTGTGGTAATTATTGATGTACACTACTGAAGTATGATTATTGAAATTATAAGTTAATAAGGAGATTTGATTCAGTCCTAGTTATATAGCTTAGATCATATATTTATGATTTATAATGTTGTTAATTTAAAATAATAATTGGATGTTCAAGTTAATAAATAAATGTATTCTATGATTATAATGTATAGTTAAATGTCACAGTTCATTGTGATAGTGAATGAGCGAAATTGATAAAATAGAATTGTTTTAATAAGTATTTATCTTAACTACTTATGTTTGAGATGTTGATATTATGATATAAATTACATTTAGTTTCTATTAAGTGTATGTCATGTGAGTAATGGATGCAAAACAAATTATAATACACTTTTGATTTATGCAATTTATTATAAGTGCATAGAATTTATTATGATATATTGTTTAGGAAGTAGATTGATAAGCTAAACTGATCACTACGAGTTGTTCTTCCAATGCTTAATATAATTCTAAGTGTATGTATGGTTTAAGATTACATGATATAACTTTAGGTGAGATAGTTAATTTAAAATTATATATATTAAAAAATAGCTAGTTTAAATATACTCCAAAGGGGATGTCACATCATGATAACAAAGCCCAGCCTCAACACTTGGGCCTAATGGGCTTGCTAAATTTACAAGTTGATATTATTTGATCCTACCAAGTTACTATGGTCCAAACACATAAAAATAAAGGAAGTGATCAAAATGGAGAAGAATTTCAAGATAAGCTTGACCAGATATTAGATATTGTAACTACTACTCAAAAGAGGATGGGTATCATGGAACAACAAGTACAAAAACTTACTTATAGAGAAGGTCATGAAGAGAACGTAGGAAATCCAAACAATGATGAAGATAACTAGAATATAGTGCAACAAAATCAATAAAAACCTAATGAGAATATTCATAATGTACCCCCACCCAAGTGAGCATAATTTGAAACTATGTTGGTAAGAGACCTAAAGTGGATAGCCCAACCTAAGTATAATGGGGTAGTACTTGGAGATGGAGTATAAAATTATCTTATTGAAATAGATAAGTATTTTGAACTTTAAAACTTTTTGGAGGAAACCAAAATTGTTTGGGGAGTATACCAACTCTTGGATGAAGCATTAGCTTGGTGGAAAAACATGAAGGCTAAAATAAAGTTGGTTTTAGAAACCACCACTTGGGAATAATTTGTGTCCTATTTTAGAAAAATATGGTTGCCATAGTTTTACTTTGATATAAATATGATAGAGTTTCAAAATTTCTAAGAAGGAGATATGTCAATCACTACTTATTGGGAGAAGTTCATGTGACTTTTAAAATATGTACCAAAGTATCAAAGTGATGAGAGGTTTCATATTAGAAAGTTTATTTTGGGTTTAAACACTCAAATCAGCACTGGTGTCAACCTCCATGGATAGACTACTATGGATGAAGTTTTTGAGAAAGATATAAAACAGGAGAAGAAACTGAAGACTTTTGTATTTGCTATTAAGGAATTTTATAACAAAGAGAAGCAGTTTTTGCATAAAATCTCCCCTCCCTTTAGGAAGAGGTTTTGAAAAGGCAATAAAAATGGTGGGAATAGAAACATAGTTTCTGGGAATAGTTCCATGTTTGGGAATTTAGGAAAACCAATAATGGATATAAGGTACGAAATGATAATAGTAATAATAGCAGCAATAACATCAAAAATGGGAAATTCAGTGGTGAGGGAAAATCTCAAGAGAATAAAAGTAGGTGATTTAATTATGGAGGTGATCATTATGCTAGCCAATGTCCTCACTGATCTAATGATGTCTGATCGAAGACACCAATGGAGGTATCATATTTTCAAGTGATACCAATGGAGGTAGTAGGTAAACTTTTTCATTGTCCCATTACTGTGCTTATTGATACAACAACATTTCAGTGTTTTATATCTCCTAAAATTATTAGAAAGATTTAAAAAAATATTAGTTTTATGTCTAATCCTTGATCAGTCCCATATGGAAATTGAGCAGTGAAAAAGGTATAGCAATGTTTGTTTGAAGCTAAGTTATAACTTGTATGATTCACTACTACTAGAGACCTATATGTGCCCCCCTAGGATCCTATGACGTGATACTTGGATTAGATTAGTTATGGAAGCACTGAGTTAAACATTGATTTCTTTACCAAAACAATATCATGTCTAGATGATGAAGGATATTCTAGATTTGTGTGAGTTAAACATGAAGTTACTCTAAGGGAAATATTTGTAATATAGTTGAAGAAAGCCAAATGAAAAGGATGTATTATTTTTATAGTATAAATTGATGAATTGGAAGAGGGAAAAGAACCTACGATAGGAGATTACCCTTTTCTATGTGATTTTAGTGATGTTTCTCTTGATGAACTACTTTGGATTGTACTTAAGAGAGAATTCAATTTCTTAATTTATATCATCCTTGGGTCAAAGCCCAAGTCAAAATCCCCTTACCTAATGATGAGATATAAGTTATTCAAATTAAAGACTCAATTGTAGGAAATGTTAGCCAAAGCTCTTATCCATCCAATCATATCTCCTTGGGGTGATCCAATGGTTTTTGTTAAAAATAAGGATGACACTCTTTAGATTTGTATTGACTACAAAATGATGAAAAAAGCAATAGTAAAAAATAGATATCCTTTACCATGTATTGATGAGTTATTTAATCGATTGAAAGGGGCAATAATGTTTTCTAAAATAGATTTGAGGTCAGGTTATCATCAATTGAGGATTCAAGAGGGAGATATTCTAAAAACTACTTTTAGGACTCATTACAGGCAATACGAGCTCACAATTCTTCCCTTCGGGCTTAAAAATTCTCTAGCAGCATTCATGAACCTAATCAATAGCATATTCAAGGACTATTTAGACAAATTTGTTTTGGTATTTTTGGATGACATTTTGAGTTATTAAAAATTTATAGATGAAAATGTTTGATATTTTTTATTAGTGATGCAATAGTTAAGAGGGCATAAGACTTATGAAAATCTATCTATGTGCTCTTCTAGAAGAGGATGCATTACTTATGCCACATCATTTCAATTAATGGTATTTTAGTTGACCTTGCTAAGATTTGAGCCATCAAGTAATGGCCATCTCCTAAGAATGTTCAAAAATTTCATAGTTTCATGGACTTATCTCATTATTATATAAAGTTTGTGGAGTTCGCATATAATAATTCAATTGATAGAGTTGTGATTATCCCAAATATGCTCTAGGATATGAAAGAACAAGTTACACTCATTCAAAAAATACTTTTTGAGGTTGCAAATAGACACAAGAGTTATGTTGATAAGAAGTGGACTCTTAGATTTTTTGAGCTAAGGGATAAGGTTTTTAGAGGGTAAAACCATAGACAAGTTTTATAAAATTTGGGAATTCTTCCAAACTAGAACCAAGATATGTAGAACCATTTGATGTCGTTAAGGTCATTAACCCAGTTACCTATAGACTTTCACTACCACCAACACTTGCTCAACTTCGTAATGTTTTTCATGTTTCTTTATTGAAATGTTATCATGCATATGTGTCTAATGTTAATCATTGGAAAACATTATACATACAAGATCTGGGAGTGGTTCTGGTAGAGCCCCAATGGATTATTGATACTCATAAATTAACTTTTTAGAACAGGGAAGTCACCTAGTGTAGCATCTAATGGGATCAATATTTTGAGGAAAGTGTGACATGGGAAGACTATGATGAAGTCTATAAATATTTTCCACCATTTTTACTTAATTATTTATATTATAGTAGACATTGGGTCGCTATATTTTCTAAGGGGAGGAGGATGTCATATCCCATTTCTATATGCATGTACTAATTATTTACACATGTTAACGTGGTGTGCCATATGAACTTAGCTAGATAAACATTTGATGGTTATTTACTATTGATAATTTCTATCATTACCAAACTAAATTTCTACATTCTTAAGATGATTATTATTATGTGTTCTACTATTTTGAAGCTTATAATGCTTAATAATAGATACACGGATCTAACGTACATTTTGACATTGAGTTATGTAGGGAAATCAAAGATATTTGTAAGAAATTTATGGATGCATTAATATTATAAAATTATATTAGTTGTCAGTTAATGTTTAAATTTATTAATTACTAATTGGTCTCATTTAAGTGTGTGATTGTAACATAGGTTACTCCATCCCTATAAAGAGGGAGGGTGTCAGGAAAAATGAAATATGTGGTGTCAATCAAGTGAACCAATCATGCCATAAGGATCCCATAGATGGGTTAGATATAGTGTTTACCTTTCAATTGAACCTCTTCTTGTACATCAATTTATGAATCTAAATGAAATTTTCTTACCCTTTCTATATTAATTAAAGGATTCTAACTTAGCCTGGAATAGGCATGACTAGGTAGAATACATTAACTTTTTTTAGTTAAAAAAATTATCATGAGATAGAAAAAGAAATAATATTAAAAAAATTAAACATTTATTTCTCTTTCACATTAAATCTTGTACTTTCAACTAACACTTCACCCTTAGGGGACACAAATATATTTACGATTAAATTCAACATTGACTTGAATATTTTATCCTAGTGAAATCCACCCTGACCGTTTGTGCCAATTGGGGGAATAATAAAGTAGATGAAGTGAATAGTGAATTTGGGAGGAAAAAATTAAATGTAAGGCTTTATATATTGGCCTCTATAATGTCAAACTAGTAACAGAAAAAAGAAAGGAAGGAAGAAAGGAAAAGAGTAGGGGGTTAATAAAGGCAAAGAGGAAAGTGCAATAAAGGAGGAGGAGAGCTAGAAGAATAGGGGAAGGATACATGTTCACATTTATTCTTTGGTCAATTAGGTTATTAGATTTTTTAAAATTAAAATAGCTCTTATTTCAAATGTTTTCTATCAT
>JARHVA010000292.1:2985000-3000000 GCA_037957365.1 Torreya grandis | reverse complement strand
TAGAAGTTAGAATAAATAAGACTGTAGTTAAGCATGTGAATAATCATTAATATAAAAATATATAGATGCATTTGTCCGACTTAAGATGGAATTTTTGAAAAAAACCTCCAGCACATAGTCTATGATAAGGTTGGTCTATTGGATTTAAATTGTCACTTACTGTAGCGATAATACAGCTCAAGCATGTAATAAGTGGCATAAAATAGAAGTAAAAAAACCATTAAGGAATTCTTAAAAAAAAAACATTTCTCTGACATAAGTACCTACCTTCATAAATATGTCAACATCTCGATCTGGTTTGATGCCTGCACAAGCATGGCGCCGTGGCACCATTTTAACGAGTGCGTCTCCAAGCGGGCATTGTCTTCGAGAAGGCCAACGGGTTACGCTTCTGCTATCTATTATCGAGGTTTTCTTTATTTGGCTCCCAAATAAATGGTGCGATTAGAGTGTGATGCAGATTTTAGTATAATGCGTCCAAAGGAATAATAATAATAAAAGATAATATAGTGCGTCCGTTTATTACCATATTTTTGAATGTCTGAACTTCTACAATATGAGTATCGTTATTTTAGAAATTTTGAAAATATAATTTTACAAGAAGATATAGTTATCTTAGAAAGTTAATAACGTAGATGAAATATGAAAGATAAAAGTTGTATTAGTATTGATCATTATATTTTTACAATATTTTATTTATTTAATTTTGTATTTTAAATATGTGGAGAGTTGTATTTCTATCTACATAGTTGGCAAAGGGTTACGACTTTCCAATTCACCATATTATCATATCATTTATAATATGGAAAGTCCATACAAATAATGAAAGTGGTGAAATATTTCAAGGTGTGTTGAGAAATGAAGATGAGGGGCAGTGATGCGATGGAGTCAAAGAAGCTTGTAAAAATACATGTGTAAAATTCAGTGATATTTCAATATGCCAATGTAATTTATACCTTCCACTGAACTATTATAAATAGCCAATACAGTATTGAAAAAGGGGTCATCTAAATGAAATCAAATGTCAAATATCCAATGGCTTCTCTAAAGACATATAGAAGGCATTATCTGTCATTCTGAATGAAAATTATTTAGACTAAAATCTATTAATATTAAATGATATTTACACACATTTATTAAAATATAAAATACTATTATAATATTTAAACTATGTACTCCAATAATTAACATAAAAATAACAAAATTAAAATAAGATAGATAACAATGCAAGGAGGGTAAAACATTCTTTTTGAAATATAATAATGTTAAGGAAGTTTGGTAGTTAGCTACATAATAAAATACCCCTGTCACAATCATCACATCACATTTGTATGTCTTATATATTTTTTATTTAATTTTTATTCTATGATTTTTGAATTTTAGACATTTAAAATATATATATATATATATATATATATATATATATATATATATATATATATATATATATATATTAAACCTAAAAATTTGAAAGAAAAAAAAAATTAAACTACCTTTCATCAAGCCATGAATGGTATAAGATTAATGATTTTCATTATAAAGGCATCAGGTTGTTAGCATAAGTTTATTAAATTTAATTATTTTAAATATATAGATGCACTCTTAAAATAAAATGCTTGCTTCTTTTAATTATGGGAAGTGACCAAACTGGTTTCATTCAGCATAAATATATTCTAGATAATGTTATTATTGTCTAGGAAGGTATGGAATGGGATAGAATATCTAACTAAAAGGCATTGTTCCTCAAGATTGATTTTGAGAAATCCTATGATCAAATTGAATGACCTTTTATCATAGTTATGCTTCAGTATATAGGGTTTGCTTCCAAGTTTGTTCACATCATCAATATGCTATTTCAGGATGTCAGGGCTTGTATTACTATCAATGTCTCGCAATATTAACACTTTGAGATTTAGGATCCATCAAACAAGGTTGCCCTATTGCTCCTTCACTTTATGTTTTGGTCTCACTATTAGTCATATGTACTATTTGTCTTGTTAGTCTCACTCCAATGCCTCTTATACAAATCTTGAAAAGAGTCTTTGAGACTTCATCTGGGCCAATTCTAAGGGGCACCAAGGTTTTCATACAATATCTTAGGCTATATGTGATCACCCTAAAGAAGCTAGTGGACTGGTACTCTTAGACATCAAGCTTTAGGGTCTCCCTCTTGGGGTTATATTGATCATCATAAGCTTGGAAGGGAACAAAACTCATAAAATCCTACTAAGGCACTACATCTCTCAAGGTTGCCTACATGGTGGAAAAACATGGCAAACAATTAGATTTCATAGTGTACTTATCTCACTGATGACAATCAAAGTAGGGGCACTTTTGTCATGAAATTATTTAGAAGGCCTAGGAAAAGCTCAAATCCTACCTCATTTGGGTGGGGGATAGATTTCAAATCAATCTTTCTCTAAATTCTATGTCATTATGGTTGTCTCCCTAGTTAAAATTCAATAATGTCCCCTTTACTATGGTCCCCTAGATCAAAAGTTTGATATTGTTTAAGAAAGGTATTATAATGGTTGGTGATATATTTTGTAATACCTCTAGCAATTGGATTCCTTGGCCTATGTTAAAATCTAAGTTCCATATTAATAAGGAAGATGCATAATTTATTTTTTATTTACTAAGTCCCATACTTGATGAATACTTACACAAAATTGGAGTTTCCTCTCTTACATTGTGGTGGAAGGATTGGTCTTTTCCCATAACCACACCATTTCATTAATACTCTCCTTAATTGGGTTACATTTTATTGGCACCTTAGGATGTTGATACTTGATTTAATAGTTTTGGGAATATTGGAGTCTTACTCCTAATTTAGTTAGGGGTCTAGAATAAATAAACTAGTAAATAATATTGTAATAATTATAATAATAATTTGTATAATTTATTGTGCCTTTGAAACCTTTTTGAAAATATCAATGAATAAGGAGAAATGTATCTTAGCTTAAAACTAGATTGAGATAGTTGAGATAGATGCTAAAACTAGCAATGTAAGACTAGGAATGTGTCATAAACTTGGATTTGGCTTTTGTTTAGTGAAAATATAGCAGCACCAAAAATAGGACACTTTCGAGTATAGCTACCGCTATTGTCCAAACTAGTCATAATGATCTATATTTTTTTAGTGTTATTTGTTGTCCCCATGTGAGACTGCTTATGAAAATTTGAGTCTTGAACATCAATGAAGCTCCTCGTAGAGATGATTTAATCTCAAAATCATATACCTTCATTGTTCTTGATAGAAATTCAAAAATAAGGGTGTTTATTGTGTGTAAGATGTAACTAACGTGTATCCACACCCCTTATGTGGGAACATTGTCTACATGCCAATACTCTAAAGAGGAATCGATATAACTGTAGTTCTCTTACATGATGTGCTTTATGAAATAGTTTAATGATGATACAAAAATTTCAAATTGGAAGTGCTTGAGGAGGCTAGGGACTGATTTGAGGGTTTGAATATATTTTCAGTTGTGTTGGGTGACTATATGTATAGAATGTGAAAATTTACCTTAATGATTTATTTATATTTTTGTTTACTTTGTAAGTTTTGTCATCTACATTCTAAATGAACTTTGAATGGACTTTTATAGGGATCTATTGGTCATGGATTAAATATATTCAAGCTAGGCCATCGTAGTGAAGAATAGGAATCAGATCAAAATGATTGTTTGGGATCAAAAAGTGATTGGATAAGAGTGTCAAAAATGGGACACCCTAGGGTCTGATGCTATAGTCTCAGTCTGATGCTTCTATCCTATAGGATCAATACCTGGGGAGATAGAATTGGTTTGGAAAATGTAGCATGGTTGAGCTAAAATTAGGTTTCAAAAGCCTATGAATGACTAGTTATGAGTAAAAAGGTGCATAGAAGGGTCATGAAAGCATGAAAGAGGGTGTTATAGATAGGGTGTCACAAGCCACATTCAATCTACCAATTTCAAAATTTTATATGACTACATTTTCTATGTGATCATGTATGTGTTAATCGATGTTTGGACTATGTGTCCAATCCCTATGAGTAGGTGGCTCAAGAATACAAAGGCTAGCTAGATATTTGGCTTCATCATTACCCACTAAGTGAAGCTAAGAACTGATACTAGTATGAATGCTCTAAATTTTGATAATGTGGCATGGATAACTAAATGTGTATTAGAAACTAGACCAATTTTGGCCACTCTAAAAGAAGGAGAATAGTCTTGTATGAAAGCCACTCCAAAATTGGGAACTAGGCTTATGTGGAAGCCACTCAAGAATGTGAAGGCTAAGCTTGTATGAAAGCCACTCTGAAATGATTCCAATAACTTAAATATGGAATAAGTTAAGAAACTACTAAGAATGCCTAGGTAATGTACTGAATTTGGAAAGAAAGGAAGTCAAATGTGTTGCACACATTTCCCCCAATAATTGGTGTTTGCAAGATGGATTCTAGTCTAGAAGTTATACCAACTACCCAATTTAAAATTAGAAGTGAGAGCCATTAGTTGTTATTTATTAGTTTTCAACGATGGATGGAGCATGATGCCCATCATGAAATCTAATATAGCAAGATAATTCATGATGTCGATCATGGCATTGTAAATAGTTGAGAAGCAAATAAGCATCAAGCATACAAGGCAAGAAGTAAAAAACACACAAAGGTGGCCGAGGGGCTAGGAAAATAAGGGACATGGACACATGTCACTCAAACTGGGAAAGAAATAATATAAGGCATATTCAAATCCCACATATACATACAATTGGAAATAATTAAACTTGGCACAAGGGCCACAATCACATAAAAGAGTACATGCATAGGACATTATCAAATGTCCTAAGGCACATAAAAGAGACAAAATAAGAACTAAGAAAGTCAATCACATTTAGGTACACAAAAAAGAAAGAAAAGCATATAATATGATGCAAATACAAATGCATCTAACTAATAAAAACAAGAAGTGAAATTATGCAGAACATGTAGTACAAAACTAGGTAGATTCTAAGAAATACACAAGTGATATATACTAGTGAATTTCAATAAAGTAATCTATGTAAACTAGTATGTAATGTACATCAACATAATAACTAGAGTGTCTGGTGTAAGAATGACATAACTTGGATGGTGTATTCATGTACAACATGATCCTAATGGATAGATATATCAATGCGTGTCTCGAATGTAGAAGTAAGATGCCCCCTTAATGGGTAAAGTGAAGTAATCATGGACATGGATGTCATTGCACACACTTAATGAAGATCAAGTGAAGCACGGTAATATAGATAAATCAACAAAAAATAACATAGAATATAAAACGTATGTCTAGCATGGTAGTAGAAATGTAAAGCATGAATGATGCATACAATTGAAATGTTTTTGGTATTTTGATATATTTGAATGTTTTTGGATTTTTAATATATTTGAATGTTTTTGGATTTTTGATATATTTGAATAATTTTTGATATTTGACATGTTATATTATTTTTGTTATTTTGAAATATTGCTATGTACAATCAATCATAAGGAGACTATGTACAAGAAATCATTAAGAGACTATGTACAAGAATTTTAAGAAAAAAACTATGTACAACTAATTTAAAATATTATGTAC
The DNA here is from genome assembly GCA_037957365.1 of Torreya grandis. NCBI lineage: Eukaryota > Viridiplantae > Streptophyta > Pinopsida > Cupressales > Taxaceae > Torreya > Torreya grandis. The sequence goes on along the minus strand of JARHVA010000292.1, from coordinate 2,994,397 downwards.
AAGTAAGATAAGAAAAAATGATAATAAACGATGAGTCTCAAAAGAGATTCCCTATTACGGTGTCTTATATAAAACAAAGGAAACATGCATGATTATGAAGCATGAGGGAATGGCTGTGAATATGACTCTAAATATTCAGATTCATTATGGCTATCTTGGAAATAATAATAGCTTGTATTATTCCACTCATCATTATCATCTTAATTTTAGACCAATGGAATGTTAGTGTTGATTTTTTTTGTATCTAGATATTCTCCTTTGGTATATTATGTCTATGAATGATTTGCCTTATGATGTTCAATAAATCCCAAACTTTAGTGACAAACATTATCAACTGCTAGAATAGGAGTAGTGATGTCTTGATCATGCCTTCCCAACCCTTGACCTTGATAATCAAATAGTTGTAGATATTTTTTATCAAAGCCATACTAATTTAAAAGTTAAGCCTCATTTTGGAAAGGTAAATTTGCATTTTTTTTCATTCTTTACGTTTTGCTTGTGGTACTATTTATTTCTCTAATTTTGATTTTTGATACTTTTTTTAAATCTATGCTTTGGTAACCACTTTCATACTATTCCTAAATTTGAGGCTTTGTGAATGTCTTCCTATGTCACTATGGATTTCTTGACTAATTTACCTTATATAGGTTCCTCATTAGCAATTATCTAGTGTATATGTTTTTCAATGTTAAACATGAATTTGTGTGATGCCCATGAATTCTATGATATGCATAATAATATTTATATATTCTCGCTAGATGTAGAGGAGGTTGTTTGATCAAAATATATTTTATTATTTCCCTTGGTACCTCACTTAAAATTTTATTTGATCTTTGAATTCTTTTTTAATCACTAGTTATAAAGTTACTTTGTTGTTGTTTCTTATTTTGATATGTAATATTGCTTGTAGCCAATTGGCTAGGTGAAGGTGCATATACATGATTGGCATAATTATCCTTGTGTAATTAGCCATGAGCATTTTGATCCCCCTCTTCACTAATCCCCTCTTGAGGGTCATGGGTGCAGGGGGAGGTGACACCATTCTCACAGTTGGAGTTATTGAATTTGGGAGAAATACTCTCATCACTCTCGCTAGCCATATCCTCCATAAGGATTTGGCTGAGGCAAAAAAGACAATGGAGGTGGGGATTAGATACTCTTATTTGATTAAGGTCCCACAATAGAGCATGGCTTAGGAGGAAAGCCTCAAGACCCTTTATCTCTAACTCTTCCATTAGTCACCAAGTTCACAATTTGTACTTATTTTTTTCCTTGTTATCTATGTTATTTCATTCCCTGCTTTGGTTAATGTGTACTTGAGTTAGTTTAACTATGGTTTTTGGCTAGGTTCTAGCCTCTTTTGGAATTTTATTTCTCCCAAGGCCTCCTTATCTTGGTGTGGCTTTTAGGGTGTGACTTTTCCACCCATTTTTTTATGATTAGCATTGTACTATAGGTTTTTATTAAATTAATAGAAATGCACTTTTCAATAAAAAAAACATATAGATGCACACTATATTTTTTCAATGACATTTTATTTCTCTACACCTATTTAATTAATTTTGGGTTATCACATTTTATAAATCAAAGGTGGATTATAGTGGAAACAATCGATCATGAGTGGACCAACATATAACAAGAACCATAATGGAGAAGTATGTAATAGTGTGAGCATTATATTTTTTCTTAACAAGGAATAATTAATAGTCAGACTTGAGTTGTGGAGTCTTTGGTTTTAGAGTTTGTTGTTTTGTTGGGAATCCCTCACATGACTAGATGATACAGCCCAAACACAATAATTTTTCTCTCATAAATTACAATAGATATTCCTAGTAGAAAGTCCAATGTCAATTCAAGTTTGAGAGTGCTTCACAACCCTGATTCTCATTTACAAGTTTACTTTCCCACCTTTTGAATTTAAATTTATGTTCTTAAACCATGTTGACTCTAACAAGCCACTTTATTTAAACTATGTGCATTCCAAGCCAAAGACAACAATGATTTTGCAAAATTAATGATTACATGTAGTTTTCGAAAATCCTCATCATCAGAAGGAAAATCTGTAAGCTTCCAAATACTATGACATAATAATCATGAAATGCACAAGGGTTAGCAACATTTAATATGAATATTTATATAGTTTTAGTCTCATTTAAAATATCATATCCCATTTTCATATGCATGTAATAACTATTTACACATGTCATTATGGTGTGCTACTTGAACTTAGTTGCATAAACTTTTGATGTTTATTTACTATTGACTACTAGTATCATTATGAAAATAATTAGCTACATTATTAAGATGATTGTTATTATGCATTATATTTTTATGAGACTTATAATGATTAATGATAGACACATGGATCTAATTTATATTTTGAAATTGAGTTATGCAGGGCAAGCAAGCATACTTGTAAGCGACTTAGGGATGCGTTAATGATTTAACATTATAGTACTTATCAATTAATATTTAAATTTATTAACCACTAATGGGTCTTGTCTAAGTCTGTGATTACAAAATAAGTTACTCCAACCCTACATAGAGGAAGGGTATCACTGAGGAGAGTTAGATTAGATAAGGTATCGAGAAATATGAAAGATGTAGTGTCAATCAAGTGAATCGAGCATGCTATAGGGATCCGATAGATGGGTTAGTTGTAGTGTTTACCTTTTGATCAAACCTCTTTTGGTATGCTAATTTATTAAGCTAAATTGAATCTACTTACCCTTTCTATAGTAATTAAAAGATTTAAACTTAGCCTGGAACATGCATGACCGGATAGAAGACATTAAATGTTTTTAGTTAAAAAATATTTTACCATAAGATAGAAAAAGAAATAATATAAAAATATTTTAAACATTTAATTCTCTTTCAAATCAAATATTCTATTTTCAACTAACACACCACCCTTAGTGGATAAAAATATAGTTGGTATTAAATTCAACATTGACTTGTTTATTTTATCCTAGTGAAATCCCCCCTCACCCTTTGTGCCACAGGGGGGGATATTAATGTAGATGAAGTGAATAGTGAAGTTGGGTGAAAAAATTAAAAATTGAGATCTATTTATTGGCTTTCAGAATGCCAAACTAGTAACCAAAAAAATAAAAGGAAGTAAAAAGGGAAAATAATAGGGGTTAATAAAGGAAAAGAGGAAAGTGTAGCATAGGAGGAGAGATGGAAGAATAAGGGAGGGATATGTGTTTGTAATTATTCTTGGGATAATCAAGTTAGTATAATTGTTGAAATAATGATGTCTCTTATTTAAAATCTTTTATGTCAAAGTAAATCTAGAATGGTTAGAATATCTAGTAAGATATATGACTAAATTCAGACCTTCCTCTTCCCCTTTCTCAACCCATTCTCTCATTATTATGCATTCCATTTGTTTTTCATTTTAATATGTATTGTATCTTAAAGAATCTTTAAATATAATTGACCATCAGATAAAGTTTGTTATTTTGATATAGTAGTATGGCATCCTTTTCCTTTATTTATGATTGACTAAAGTTTTTAAAACACAAAATAAAAAGAAGAATTTAAATGACTATAGTTTCTATTTTCCATACGTGTCTTTTTTGGATTTTATCTATCCATTACCTAGCTGTAGCATCATATTTCTTGTAGGAGCTCAAATATTTTAATCCAAATAAAATTTATTTTTATTTTTTTAAATAAATATATATTTCCTTATATAGTCAACCTCTCATAGAGATGCTCTTTTTTTTATTTTCAAATTCTCTACTCTTTCTTTTAAAGTCATTATTTTTGACTCAATTGATCCCCTTCTGGTCTGGTTGATGTTGATAATCTATGATCATTTATATCCTTGTATACATCTGCTAGATCAATTTTCATTAACAGATCAAAATTCTAGAACTTAAGAATAATCAAACCCATATATCTTGGAAAAATTGAATAGATTCAAGATAACAAATGAGAAATCCAAAAAAAATAAAAATCACCTTTCAAGTTTACATGGGGTGATGCTTTATAATGGAATTTTGATATGTACAAAAATAAACCAATTGTTATTTGTTTAACCTTTTAGCTGAGCAAAAAAAAAATCTATTGTGGGTAAAACAAAAAATATACAAAGTTTCTAAAATCTAATAACACCTATTGTATTAGAGAAATGTCCATTGGAAACAATTGTAAACTTGGTGCCTCAATCCTGCAATATACTTTTGCACTGATAGAATTATTTTGTTTTGTTTTTATATTTGCAATAATAGGTATGGTATATCTTTTAATAGCAGTCAAAATCTTGTAATAATACATATTAATCTCTTTCTAATTTACCATAGTGCCATGATTTTTCATGTCTTGAGTTATCTTTTTATGTGAAAAGAATAAAATTTATATGTAATATTTTCCAAATTAAATATTTTCACCAAAGTTTCAAATTTATTATTATTGTTCATAAATATTTGTATTCACTGATAACTTTAAACTAGTTTTTAAGGAGTAATAATAATGAGTTTTGAATAACTTTATAGAAAAGAAAATAAATAATAAAGTAAAATGTAATTTTCTATGTCAACATGATATTTATATTAGGAAATGGAAACAAAAGATAATAGATTAAAAATTATGATTATCTTCATATCTATGTAACTAAAATCATATTGTACTATATTAAAATACGATTCTAGATAAAAAGCATTATAAATACAAAATTTATCAATTTGAAGCAATATTTTTTTATAATAACCTATTACTATGTAGAAATAAGGTGAAAATGTAGGAGTAATAATCCCAAACAATAAATGAAGTTAGCTTTGGTCAATTCTTTTATCAAAAAAAAAAAACACTAAAATCCTTAATGGACATCACTAATAATGCAGGAGCTAGTTAGATAACTAAACAATTGGCATCCTTTGAGTGGAGTTTTGGGGTTATATATCTATGGTAGCATCATGTAGAAATTGATAGAGATTAATAATAATCATTTGTATTTTACTAACTTTATACCTAGCTTAACCGTCATCAAGTTTCCTTAATGAGGAAATAAGAGGCAGGGTGAAAGTTTTATTTTGAGGCAAGAATGACTCTAATGAGCATCAAAACATAGAAATCAAAGATAAAAAAGTAGGTTATAAAAAGATTCTTATCATAATAAACTAATTATTCTTCAACATACAGAAAATTCAATGATTTATGTGGGTGGTATGGGACACTCATGTAAAGCATCAACTCATAAGTTTTTTTTAATAAAATAAACAACTGGTAATAAGGATTATATATACCCAGTAAATAAGAGATGCGTAGGTCAGGAAGATCTTGGGATAAGATTAGTTGATTCAATATGTGTGGTCTAAGAGATGGGAGGGTGAGGGAATCCTAGCTAGACACATATAGTAACTTAGTTACCCAATGAGTTAAGATTCAACACTGGGTACTTGGTGAATCTAAATACTTAAAGTTATAAGTAGTGTATAGAGGTAGTATACATTGGAAATATTTTAATTCCAATATCAGCTCATAGTCACACTCACAATAATTTATGTAGAGTAGCCATGGTGTTGGTAAATGATCTCTTTCTTAGTTTTCAGACTCTTATCTATCATCTTCATGAAAGGTAGAGCCACTCTTACTGGATGAGAGGTGTGCAAGGGATCTATAAGGCTCTGCGTTGGAGGAAAAGTGATATATAATATTCTCCCTCTCCACAGTAATTTGGTTTGTTCAAGATATATGATAACTCCTATGCTTACTCATTTCATAAAAGATCAAATTTTAAATGAAGATGATTATGGTAATTACTGATGTATACTACTAAAGTATGATTGCTAAGATTATAAGTTAATAAGGACATTTGATTCATTTTGAGTTATATAACTTAGATCATATATTTATGATTTATAATATTTTTAATTTGAAATGATAAGTATATGTTCAAGTTAATAAATAAATGTATTATGCTACTTTAATGTATAGTTAAATATCATAATCCATTGTGATAGTTAATGAGTGAAATTGATAAAATGTAATTATTTTAATAAGTATTTATCTTAACTACTTATATTTGAGATGTTGATTTTATGATATAAATTAAATTTGGTTTCTATTAAGTGTATGGCATGTGAGTAATGGATGCCAAACAAATTATAGTACACTTTTGATTTATGCAAGTTATTTTAAGTGCATAAAATTTAATATGGTATATTGTTTAGTAAGTAGATAGATAAGCTAAATTGATCACTATGAGTTGTTTTTCCAATGCTTAATATAATTCTAAATGTATGTATTGTTTAAGAATATGTGATATAACTTTACGTTAGATAGTTAATCTAAAAGTATATATATTAAACAATAACTAGTTTAATTATACCCTAAAGCAGATGCCACATCGTGGTATCAGATCCCAGAATTAACACTCAGTCCTAATGGGCTTGCTACATTTTTAGTTGTTATTATTTTATCCTATCAAGTTGCTATCACCCAAACACATAAAAATTATGGGAGTGCTCAAAATGGAGAAGAATTTTAAGTTAATCTTTACCATGTATTGGATATGGTAATTGTCACTCAAGAGAGGATGGGTAGTTTGAAGCTAAGTTAGTTATTTTATGATTCACTACTACTATAGACCTATATGTGCCCCCCTTAGGATTGTATGATGTGATAATTAGAGTAAATTGGTTGTGGAAGCATTGAGCTAACACTGATTTCTTTGCTAAAACAATATCATTTCTAGATGATGAAGGATATTCTAGATTTGTGCAAGTTAAATGTGAAGTTACTCTAAGGGAAATATTTGTGATGTAGTTGAAGAAATCCAAAAGAAAAGGACGTATTCTTTTTATGGTATAACTTGATGAAGTGGAAGAGAGAAAATAACCCATGATAGAAGATCAACATTTTCTATTTGATTTTTGTGATGTTTTTGTTTATGAACTACCAGGGCTTCCAACAATGAGAGAAATCAATTTCTTAATTTATATCATCCTTGGGATAGAGCCTAATTCAAAATCCCCTCACCTAATGATGAGAACTAAGTTGTTTGATTTAAAGGCTCAATTGTAGGAAATATTAGCCAAATGTCTTATCCATGTAATTAGATCTCCTTGGGGTGATCCCATGGTTTTTATTAAAAATAAGGATGGCACCCTTAAGATTTGTATTGACTATAGAAATTCCCAATAAAGCAATAGTGAAGAATATATATCCGTTGCCATGCATTGATGATTTATTTAATAAAATGCAAGGAGAAACAATTATTTCTAAAATAGATTTGAGGTCACATTATGATCAATTGAGGATTCAAACTCATCATGGGTAGTACGAGATCATAATTCTTCTCTTCAGGCTTACAAATGTTTTAGAAAAATTCATGAACCTAATGAATATCATATTCAAGGACTACTTAGACAACTTTGTTTTGGTATTTTTGGATGACATTTTGAGTTATTCAAAATTTGAAGTGGAAAACGTTTGATATTTTTTATTTAGTGATGGAACAATTAAGAGAGTATAAGATTTATGGAAAGTTGTCTAACTATGTGTTCTTCTAGAAGAGGGTGCATTACTTAAGACACATCAATTCAGCTAAAGCTATTTTAGTTCACCCTACTATGATTTGAGCCATCAAGTAATGGCCATCTCTTAAGAATGTTCACAAAGTCCATAGTTTCATGGGATTATCTCAGTATTATATAAAGTTTGTGGAGTTCATGTATGATAATTCATATCATTCGAGTCTTGGCATAGTTCCCTTTCAGGGACTTTATGGTAGGAAGTGTCGTGCACCCCTTAGTTAGGATAATCTAGGTTATAGAGTTGTGATTGGCTCAAAAATGCTCTAGGATATGGAGGAACAAGTTAAGCTCTTTTAGAAAATTCTTTTCGAGGTTGAAGATAAGCAAAAGACTTATGTTGAGAAGATGTAGACTCTTAAATTTTTTAAAGGGATAGAAAAATTTAGTGTAAAATAATAGAAAAGTTATATCAAGTTTCAAAAGTCTTCCGAGATAGCACCAAGATATGTAGGACCATTTGATGTCCTTGAGGTTCTTAACCAGGTTACTATAGACCTGGACTACAACCAACACTTGCTCAAATTCATAATTTGTTTCATGTTTCTTTATTGAAATGTTGTTATGCTGATGTGTCTCATGTTGTTGATTAGAAAATTTTATGAGTACAGGATATGGGAGTGGATCTGGTAGAGACCCTATAGATTATTCATACTCACAAATTGACTTTGTAGAATAGGGATGTCTCCCAGTGTAACATCTAGTGGGACCAATATTTTGAATAAAGTGAGACATGGGAAGACTATGATGAAGTCTAAAAATCTTTTACACGCCTTTTTACTTAATTTATTATATTATAGTAGACATCATGCCAATGTCTTTTCTAATGGGAGGAGGATGTCATATCCCATTTTTATATGCATGTAATAATTATTTACACATGTCAATGTGATGCTTGATATGAACTTAGTTGGATAAAATTTTGATGTTTATTTACTATTGACTACTAGTATCATTATCAAACTAAATGGTTACATACTTAAGATGATTATTATTATGCATCATACTATTTTGAAGCTTATAATAATTAATGATAGATACATGGATCTAACGTATATTTTGACATTGAGTTTTGTATGGAAAGCAAGATTATTTTTAAGAAATGTATGGATGCATTAATACTTTAACATTATATTACTTGTCAATTAATGCTTAAATTTATTAACTGCTAACTTCTCTCATTTAAGTGTGTGATTGCAACACAGGTTAATCTAACCCTACATAGAGGGAGGGTATCATCGAGGAGAGTTGGAGTAGATAAGGTGTCAAAAAAAAAAAAAAGATGTGGTGTCAATCAAGTGAATCGATCATGCCATAAGGATCCCATAGACGGGTTATCTATAGTGTTTGCCTTTCAATCGAACCTATTTCAGTATGTTAATTTATAAAGCTAAATGAAATATGCTTACCCTTTTCAATAGTAATTAAAGGATTTTAACTTATCCTAGAACATGAATGACTAGGTAGAATACATTAAATGTTTTTAGTTTAAAAAAATTACCGTAAGATAGAAAAAGAAATAAAAAAATTTAAACATTTAATTCTCTTTTATATCAAATCTTCTACTTTAAACTAGCACATCACCCTTACGGGACAAAAATATAGTTGGGTTTAAATTCAACATTGAATTGAATATTTTGTGGAGGTGAAATCCCCACTCACCCTTTGTGCCACATGGGGGAGAATAAAGTAGATGAAGTGAATAGTGAAGTTGGGTGAAAAAAATTAAATATTGGGCTCTATTTATTATCCTTTGAAATGTCAAACTGGTAACAAAAAAAAGAGAGGAAGGAAGAAAGGAAAAGAGTAGGGGGTTAATAGAGGAAAAGAAGAAAGCATAGTAAAGGAGGAAGAGA
>JARHVA010000292.1:2945000-2980000 GCA_037957365.1 Torreya grandis | reverse complement strand
ATTTCAAGTTACTTTCCATGGGAGTGAGGGCAGGTTTGCAATCACTCATGCCAAACCTCTCTAATAACTCAGAAATATACTTATTTTTTGAAATGAAAATACTGTGCTCTTTCTGAGTTACCTCTATGCCTAGATAGTAGTGAAGAAGTCCAAGATCTGTCATCTCAAACCCATCTTTTAATTCCTTCTTCATAGACTTGTTATGATTTTCATCATTACCTGCAATAAACAAGTCATCAACATAGAGAACTAATATCACCATTTTCTTACCCTACACTCGAAAATAGAGAGTATCATCTGATTCACTGTGATGAAAACCAATGGATTTGAAGTATGAATCCATTTTCTCATACCAAGCCCTAGGTACTTGTTTGAGCCCATACAAAGCTTTTGTCAATTTACACACTTTGTGTTCAGCACCCACTTGTTCAAAACCCTGAGGTTGTTTCATATAGACTTCTTCCTGTAAATCACCATTTAAAAAAGCACTTTTAACATCCAACTGATGTACTTTCCAACCCTTTTGTGCTATTAAGGCAAGTAACATATGAATAGTGTGCCATTTGGTAGTTGGTGCAAATGTTTCCTCATAATCAATACCTTCTTGTTGCGCATATCCTTTAGCAACAAGTCATGCCTTATGTTTATCAATGGAACCATCTAATTTATACTTAGTCCTATAAACCCATTTACATCTGATGGGTTTAGCATGTGGAGGAGGATCAACTAAAACCCATGTATTATTGTTAAGTATGGAATCATACTCACATTTCATTGCCTATTTCCAAACATGTTCAGTAGTTGCCTCCTAAAAAGTGGATGGCTCAGTGGAAGAAGTACTAACAACCATGGCATAGTTCACCTGTTTTTGAGAATTCCTGGGCCCTGTTAAACCAACTTCATCTGTTGTCAAGTCAGAAAAAGTACTTTGAGCCCATTTTGGATACTTAGACAAATTATTCAAATCAGGGACTCCAGAATTCTCATTAGGTGCATCATTCGATGGGGGACTTAGAGAATTTTCAACAATTTGTAGATGAAGGAGAGGAAAGTGAAGGAATTTCAGTCTCATACCATAACTTCGAAGAGTTATCCCCATTATTCAAACCCTTATCTCTTTTTGCATTTTTCCTCTCTAATCTATCAAGTTGAGAATCAATCTCTATAGTGTTCATAGTCCCAAATTCACCAAATATTACATCTCGACTCACTATGAATTTTCCTGAATCCTATGTAAGCAAATGAAATCCCTTTTTATCTTCAGAATAACCAAGAAAGATGCATTTTTGACTTCGTGGTTCCAACTTATTTCTATGTTTAGGAGAAACCAAAGTAAAACAAAGACATCCAAACACTTTCAAGTGTTTAACTTTGGGTTTACACCCATACCATGCCTCATATGGAGTTTGTCCCAAAAGTGCAACTATGGGGGACCTATTTCTCAAATACACTGCAGTACCAATGGCTTCAGCCCAGAACTTATCATCAAGCTATTTATAGTGCAACATGGCACATGTTGTGCCCTCTAAAGTTCTATTCATTCGTTCAGATACTCCATTTTGTTGTGGAGTATAAGCATTACTATATTGTCGATGAATTGCATGTTCTCGACAATAGTCTAAAAATTCATTAGAGGTATACTCACCTCCATTAGCTAAACGAAGAGTGGCCAGATGTGAACCTGTTTCTTTTTTGACTAAGTGTAACCAATCAACAAACTTAGTGAAAACTTCAGATTTGTTTTTCATAAAGAATACCCAAGTCATCCTAGAAAAGTCATCAATAAACAAGACAAAGTATCTACACCCACCAATGGATGACTTTTTCATATCACATACATCACTATGAACTAACTGTAAACATCTGTTAGCTCTCCAAGATGACTGTTTAGGAAATTTTTCCTGATTTTGTTTGCCTAAAACACATGACTCACAAAGAATACTATCTTTGCAAAACGTGGGCAACCCATTCACCATACCATATCTCTGTAAATCCACTAAAGAGTGGATATTCAAATGTCCATAGCAGAGATGCCATAACTATTGTGTAGACATAGTACCTGTACCTGTATCAACAACTACTGCAAGTTCTATATTTGGAAGAAGCACCTTACAATGCAATCTAACCAAGTTAACATCTTCATATCCTGTATACATGGTTTTATAATTATCCTTCACTGAATTGATGTAAATGAGCCCATTTTCAAGCACAATTTGATAACCTTTCTTTCGAATAGTTACCAAAGAAAGTAAGTGTTTCTTCAATGTGGGAACATACTGAACATCCTCCAAGTATTTTATAGACCCATTAGGAAGAAGAATTCGAATAGTACCAAGTCCTGGTGGTGTATGCATAGACTTATCTGCTAAGGCAACTGGAGAGAGAGAAGCTTCCTTATAAGACCAAAAGAAATCTCTCCTAAATGTCATGTGTTTAGTTGCTCCTATGTCTAAAACCCATACATCTGTGAGCTCATCTCTAGCCTCATATTCAACATAATCAATGTGCCCCAAAGAAGTAAATGCAAATTCATGGGCTACATTACTAGATTCATCATAGTCATGATCGGCATACTGAGCAGAGTTAGTCTTAGTCACTTTTTGTGGCCTTTGAATTTTATCAAAAGAAATTCTACATTGTGAGGCAATGTGACCAAATTTTCCACATCTATGACACTGAATGTTAGATCTACCTCGATCTCTGCCCCTATATGAATTGTGACCATGTCCTTGATCACTTGTTTCATGTGAATGTGATTGATTAGATTGTTGATTATGTGAATGACCCCTACCTCTATTTTGATATCTGCCTCCTCTGTAACCTCGACCCCCTCTATAATTGTTTCCTCTATTGTTTTGATGCCCAGATGAAGATGAACTAGGCTTTGACTCTAAAACATGGGCTTCTTCAGTTTTCTTGGATTTCTTGGGTAGAGAGAGGTCATGTTGGATGAGCAACTCAGCCAACTTATCAAAGGTGATGCCTGTGATCTTGTCAGAGACATGCAACATTTCAACAAAATTCCTATAGGACCCTGGTAGTCCTTTCAAAGCAGCAGTAACTATGAGGTCATCATCTAGTTTTCCAAAACCAGCCTTAGTGTACTCAGTAGTGATATTTTTCAACTTAGACATATATTCTTCCATATCCCCATCTTCATCTAATGACAAAGTAAACAACTGCATATGAATATCTCTCTTCTTATGCTTAGGTTTCTTATCATACAAATCTGACAATGTTTTCCATGCAGTGTAACTATGAGGAGAATTTTCAATATGAACATACGTATCACGAGTACAACAAAATTTAATGAGAGCTAAGGCCTTAGAATCATGCAAATTAAAAATATCTAACTTAGCCTGCTCTGCTGGCAGTGTGGGATTTTCATTCTTAACAATATCCCATAACTCATTAAACACTAGTGAAGCCTCCATCAATCGTTTCCAATCTAAATAATTGGAAATTGTTAATCTATCACCATCTGAAAGCAAATTCAAAATTTTTGGCATTTTTGAAATGAAATAAAGTGCAGTAGAAAAAATGTGTGATAAAATGTGAAAGAAATGAAACAAATATCACACTCACTGCACAAGACACTGCTTCTACGGGGTTTTGCACTTAACCTCCGCATAGAGCGTAAAAGAAAAAACAAGTATTTTTGATGGGTTTTGCACTTAACCACACCAAAAATAATGATTACACACTTATTTCACCAAATTACAACCTTATTCCACCAATTACACCCTTATCTCACCACAACAATGCGAAAGAAAAATGATTAAATTTTGCCCCTTTTTCAAAAAATAAATAAGACAATACAATAAGTATGTGTTTTACAATATTCTGAATTAAAAGAAAATATTCCTTTTTCAAAAAAGTATATTCCAAATCAAAAAAACTTTCTCCAAAAAGGGATTTGAACCCTTGACCTCCTCCTTTGCAAGCTTTTACCAAAATAAACTTAACCAATTGCTCTAAGAGCATTTACAAAATGTTATACTCAGAAATCTAAATTTATACCAGATTTCTGTATATGAGGGAAAATAAAAAAATTACATGAGAATGTAAAAAAATAAATTCTTTTTCCCTTTCTTTTTTTATTTGACAGCTTTCACTTCAAGCTTTCTCCCGGGTGGGCCCTCCACAGCAAATTTTTGAAAAATAAAACTTTAGAACAGCAAAAAATAATTTCTAAACTTTATTCTAGCACCATGCTTGCCTAGGATGCCATGGCTACTGCTGGAAACTTTTTCTCCACCTGGTCTCTCTCACCTAGGCCGTACAAATCCGTACAGGCTGCTAAAAATTGATTTTTACAGTGTTTTTGCAAATTTGTTGAAGTATATTTGCAGGGAATGAATCAAAAACAACCTGGGCATTTGAAAGGCTATACAACAAGCTATACAAGTCTGGTTTTTCCAAATTTTCAATTAAAATGCAACAATAGAGGTTTTAAATGCTATTTGTTGATGTTTTTCAGAGGTTTTCCATAGAAATGAATGTTATACTCATAATGAAAGCCATTAATGAAAAGTTTCAGATGTTTTCTCAGATGAAAGGCTGTACAAATCTGATTTTTGGCTCAAAAAAATAATGAATTAATAACATTAAATGCTAAAATTCATTTTTATGCCATATGAGGAGGTTGAACTCAAAAAAAAATAGAGTATGAATGGAGTATGAATGATCCAAAAAAAACAGACAGTGGTATATGGAAAATACAGGTTTAAATATAAATAATTTTTGAAAAATTAAAATGATTTAATAATTTTTTAAGATATTTAAACCAAACTATATGGCATACCTTATTTTCATGCCAAAAGAAATCACACCTTCCTCCTTCGAATTCACCGTGCTCCCAACCTTGCTCTGATACCACTGATAACTCCAAGATCAAAATAGATTGAACCTTGTCCCCGCTTAGTGCGAGTGCACAAGTATTTTATTAATCTCAAAATAACAATTACATAAGGGTGCCTTTACTCCATTAACCCTTTCACAAAGCAAATATGGATTTATATAGTTTTTACCAATGACCGGTAAAAACAACTAATCAAATAACCAACTAAATACGAGAAAACAACGCGTAAAACAAATCTAATTAATAAACAAAAAACAAAAAAACTACCTAATAATTAAACTAAGTTTATTTATTTTATGGGGGTGTCTTTATAAAAGATGCATGCCCCATTTACAATAGTAATTATTTTCCACCAAAAAACTAACCTAACGTTAAGACTTTGGAACAAGTCCTAACAGACGGCCACTTCCAAGTGACTAGTGAAGAGAGACAGGATATCCATGGTACCCATGCTACTAATGTAGAAAGACCGCACATGTATGGCACTGTGCCACCATTTTAACGAGTGCATTCTCCAACGGGTGTTGCCTTTGAAAAGGCTAATGGCAAGCGCATTTGGGATTACGCTTCTATGCACCCTGAGTATAAAGACCTATTCAATAAAGCCATGGCCTGCAATGCCACCATCATCATGAAGGCTATCTTATCTAAATACAAGGGTTTCTAATGCCTGACTTCCCTGGTGGATGTCAGAGGTGGCACCAGAATGGCTATTACAGATATTGTGAAGGCCTATCTTGTTATCAAAGGCTTCAACTATGATCTCCCCCATGTCAGAGCTACGGCTCCTGATTTACAAGGCATGATATTGATAATAATAATTTTAAGGATTACTATATTGATTTTAAAAGCATCAACATTCTGAATTTCTTTCTATTCATTTTGATTTTATTTTTAATGTTGAACTTGTATGCAACATAATGAAGGGGTGGAGCATATTGGTGAAGAGATGTTCAAAAGAGTGCCCTCTACACATGTCGTATTCAATAAGATACATATGCATATCTAATTTGATGTTTCCTTTTGTTTTTTGTAATTCTAAATGATTTTATTTTATATATCCAAATTTTTACTAAAATAGAAAAAAAGGAGAGAATATTAAAGAGTCGATATCACAAGTCAATGAATGAATTTTTAAATGTAAATCCTCACCAAAACACCAAACATGATGATGAATGAATAACATGAGCCCACTAAATCATAAATAATATAACATTGGATTGTGCCCTTTTTTAGCATGATGGGGGTGCCATCGACAAGAGAGAATTCCTTGTATACTAGGTTTATTGACTAGTAGTTACCACAAAGATGCAAGTTACACCGAAAAAGGGGTAATTTTATGTTTTGATAAAGTGGGGTTTTGTAAAGTAAAAGTGTTTAAATCAATAGTTGTACCCTAATTAAAATCTATGACTGTTAACCATGTCTCATCGTTTATGTGTGAAAATTTATGTGATAATAAATTTATATTTATAGTGGATATGATGGTATAAAATGAGGTTTTGTGTGGAGGAGGTGTTTCGCTTCACAATAGACTTCAGCAAAGACAAAGTGGTGGGGAAAGTAAAGTTCATAAAAATAATGAAGGTGGTGAAATATTTTAAGGTGTGTTGAGCAATGGTGATGAGGGGCAATGAGGTGATGGACTCAAAGAAACCTATAAAAATACATGTGTAAAATTCAATGATATGTCAATAAGTCAATTCAATCTATAGCTTCCACTGAACTATTATAAATACCCAATACATTACTGTAAAAGGGGTCATCTCAATGAAATCAAATGTCAAATATCCAATGGCTTCTCTAAAGACATATAGAAGGCATTATCTGTCATTCTAAATGAAAATTATTTAGACTAAAATCTAATAATGTTTAATGATATTGAAAAACATATATTAAAAGATAAAATATTGTTATAATATTTAAACTATGTACTTCAATAATTAAGATAAAAGTAAGAAAATTAAAATTAGATAGATAACAATCGAAGGAAGGTAAAACATTCTTTTTAAAATATAATAATGTTAAGGAAGTTTGGTAGTTAGCTACATAATAAAATACACCTGTCACAATCATCATATCACATTTGCATGTCTTATATATTTGTTTATTTACTTTTTATTCTATGATTTTTTAATTTTAGATATTTTAAAAGAAATAAAATATCATTAATATTAAACCTAAAAATTTGAAAGAAAAAATCTAAACTACCTTTCATCAATCCATCAAAGTTATAAGATTATGATTTACCTTATAATGGTATCACATTGTTAGCATAAATTTATTAAATTTAACTATTTTAAATATATAGATACACTCTTATAATCAAATGCTTGATTCCTTTAATTATGGGAAGTGACTAAACTAGTTTCATTTAGCATAGATATATTCTAGATAATGTTATTATTGCCTAGGAAGGTATGGAATGGGATAGAATATCTAACTAGAAGGAATTTTTCATCGAGATTGATTTTGAGAAAGCCTATGATCAAATTGAATTACTTTTTATCATAGTTATGCTCTAGGATATAAATGTTTCTACCATGTTTGTTCACATCATCAATATGTTCTTTCAGGATGTCAGGTCTTGTATTAATATCAATGGTTCCCAATCTTAACAGTTTGAGACTTAGGATCCATCAGACAAGGTTACCCTTTTGCTCCTTCACTTTATGTTTTGGTCTCACTATTATTCATGTGTACTATTTATATTGTTAGTCTCACTCTAATGCCTCTTATGTAAAGCTTGAAAAGAATCTTTGAGACTTCATGTGAACCAACTCTAAGGGGCACCAAGGTTTTCATACAATATCTTGGGCTATTTGTGATCACCCTAAAGAAGCTAGTGGGTTAGGACTATTAGACATCAAGCTTCAGGGTCTCATTTCTTGGGTTACATGGATCCTCATAAGTTTGGAAGGGAACTACACCTATAAAATCTCACTGAGGCACTACATCTCTCAAGCTTAACCACATGTTAGAAAAACTTGGCAAGGAATTAGATTTCACAGTGTACTTATATCATTAATGACAATCAAAGTAGAGGCACTTTTATCATTAAAATTATTTAGAAGGCCTCAAAAAAATCTCAAAACCTACCTTATTTAGGTTGGGGATGGGTTTAAAATCAATCTTTCTCTAAACTCTTAGTCATTATGGTCGTCTCGCTATTTTAAATTCAATAATGTCCCCTTTGCCATGGTCCCTTGGATCAAAAGCTTGATGTTTTTTAAGAAAGATATTCTCATAGTTGGTGATCTATTTTTTAATACCTATAGTGACTAGATTCCTTGGCCTATGCTAAAATCTAAGTTCCATATTAATAAGGAAGATGCATAATTTATTTTTGAGTTATTGAGTTCCATACATGATGAATACTTACACAAAATTGGAGTTTCCTCTCTTACATCGTGGTGGAAGGATTGGTATTTTACCATGACCACAACATTTCTATGATACTCTCCTCCATTGGATTACAATTTATTGGCACGTCAGGATGTTAATACTTGATTTAATAGTTTTGGGAATATTGGAGTATTATTCCTAATTTAGTTAGGGGTCTAGAATAAATAAGCTAGTAAATAATATTAAAATAATTATAGTACTAATTTGTCTAATTTATTGTGCCTTTTAAACCTTTTTTAAAATAGCATTGAATAAGGAGAATTTAACTTAGCTTAAAACTAGATTGAAACAGTTGAGATAGAAGTTGAAACTAGTTATCAAAGACTGAGAAAGTGTCATAAACCTAGATTTGGTTTTCATTCGGTGAAAATATAGAAGCATCAAAAATAGGACACTTCAGGGTATAGCTACTGCTATTTTCCAAACTTGTCATAAAGATCTAAATTTTTTGAGTTTTATCTGTTGTCCCGATGTGAGCTTGCTTACAAAATTTTGAGTCTTGAATGTCAATGAAGCTCCTCATAGAGCTGATTTAATCTTAGAATCATAGACCTTCATTGTGATTCATATAACTTGAGAAAGAATAGGGTTAGTGTGAATAACATGTAGTAAATGCGTATCCACACCCCTTATATGGGAATGTTGTCTATGTGCCAATACTTTGAAGATGTATCAATCTATATGTAGTTCTCTTACTTGATGTGTGTTATGAAATACTGTAATGAGAATGAAAAAATGTCAAATTGAGATTTTTTGAGGTGGCTAGGGATTGGTGTGAGGGTATGAATATATTTTTTAGCTATGTTCAGTGACTATATGCAGAGAAAATGAAAATTTGCCTTAGTGGTTTATTTTTGTTCTTACTTGCTTTGTAAGTTTTTTCACCTCCCATATAAATATCTTTGAATGGACTTTTATAGGGATATATTGGTCATGGATTAAACATATTCATGCTAAGATGACATAATGAAGAATAGGAATCAGATCAAAATGATTGTTTGGGCTAAAAATGTGATTGGATATGAGTGTTCAAAATGGGATACCCTAGGGTATAGTTCTATAGTCCCAGTCTAATGTTTCTATCCTATAGGCTCAAGACCTAGGGAGATATAATTTGATTAGGAAATATAGCTTGGTTGAGCTAGAATCATGTTTTAACAGCCTATAATTGACCAATTGTGAGGAAAAAGGAATCTATTAGGATCATGAAAGCATGCAAGAGGGTCTCATAGATAGTCTGTCACAAGCCACACTCAAGATACCAATTTGGACATTTTATATGACTACATTTTCTATGTGATCATGCATGTTTTAATCAATGTTTGGTCTATGTAACCAATCCCTATGAGTATGTGGCTCAAGAATACAAAGGCTAGCTAGACCTTTGGATTCATCATGACCTACTAAGTGAATCTATGAGCTGATACTAGTATGAATGCTCTAAAATATGACAATGTAGCATGGATAAATGAATGTGTATTGGAAACTAGGCCAATCTTCAATGAAATCCATTTGGGAGTAGGGAACTAGGCTTATGTGGAGGTTAAGCTTGTATGAAATCCACACTAAAATGATGCAAACCACTTACAAATGGAATAAGTTACAAAACTACTAAGAATGTGTGGGTAATATAATGAACTTAGAAAGAAAATAAGTCAAATATTCTACGCACATTGTCCCCAATAATTGGTGTCTGTAACATGAATTTTGGTCTATAATTTATAGCTACTAACCTATTTAAAACTAGAACTGAGAGCCATTAGTTGTCAAGTATGGATGGAGCATGATGTTCATCATGACATCTACAAAAGTAAGATAATTCATGATTTGGATTATGGCATTGTAAATAGTTGAGAAGTAATGAAGCATCAAGCATACAAGGCAAGAAGTAAAAAACACATAAAGGTGACCAAGGGGCCAAGAAAACAAGGGACATGGACACATGTCACTCAAACTAAGAAAGAAAACATATAAGGCATATTCAAATTACACATATACATACAATTGGAAATAATTACACTTGCAACAAGAGCCACAACCACATATAAGAGTAAAAGAAAAGGACATTGGTAAATGTCCTAAGGCACATACAAGAGACAAAATAAGAACTGAGAAAGTCAATAACATCTAGCTACACAAAACAAGAAAGGATAACATGTAATATGTTTTAAATATAAATACATCTAACTAATCAAAGTAAGAAGTGAAATTATGCAAAACATGTAGTGCAAGACTAGATAGATTCTAAGAAATACGCAAGTGCTAGATAATAGTGAATGTCGATAAATTAATCTATATAAACTAGTAAGTAATGTACATAAACATAATAACTAGAGTTTTTGGTGTAAGAATGACATAACTTAGATGGTGTAGTCATGTGGAACATGCTCCCAATGTGTGTGTGTGTGTGTGTGTGTGTGTGTGTGTGTGTGTGTGTGTGTGTGTGTGTGTGTCTCTCAAATATAAAAGTAAGATGCCCCCTCAATTGATAAAGTGAAGCAATCATGGATCTGGATGTCACTACACACATTCAAAGAAGATCAAGTGAAGCATGGTAATGTATATAAAATAAAAAATAAAAAAAATAATAACATAGAATATAAAATGGAAGTCTAGCATGGTATTATAAATGTAAATCATAGATGATGCATATAATTGAAATGTTTTTGGTATTTTGATAAATTTGAATGTTTTTGGATTTTTTATATATTTGAATGTTTTTGGATTTTTTATATATTTGAATATTTTTGGATTTTTGACATGTTATATTATTTTTGATATTTTTAAATATTTTTATGTACAATCAATCATAAGGAGACTATGTAAAATAAAAAATATGCTATGTACAAGTAATCATTAAGAGACTATAAACAAGAATTTGAAAAAAAAACTATGTACAAATAATTTGAAAGATTATGTACAATTAAGCTAAGAAAAAATGAAACTAATCGATTTGTCTCGAAAGAGACTCCATGTTATGATGTTTATATCAAATAAAGGAATCATGCATGATAGTGAAGCATAAGGGAATGGTTGTGAACACGACTCTAATATTCAAATTCATTATGGGTATCTTGGAAATCATAATATCTTGTACTATTCCACTCATCATTATCATCTTGATTTGAACCAATGGAATGCTAGTGTTGACTTTTGTTGTATTTGAATATTTTTCTTTGGTAAATTGTGTGTATGAATGGTTTACCTTAGGATGTTCAATAAATCCCAAACCTTATGAACAAACATTATCAACGGCTAGAATAGGAGTAGTGATGTCTTGAGCATGCTTTCCCAACCCTTGACCTTGATAATCAAATTGTTGTAGATATTTTTTACCAAACCCATACTACTTTCAAAGATAAGCTTCATTTTAGAGAGGTATATTTGTATCTTTTTTGTGCTTTACCTATGCTTGTGGCACTATTTACTGCTCTGATTTTGATTTTTGATCCTTTTTTTATTTTGATTTATGCTTTGGTAACCACTTTTGTACTATATTTGAACTTGACACTTTGTGAATGTCTTCCTATGTCACTATGGATTGCTTAACTAATTTTCCTTATATAAGGTCCTAATTATCAATTGTATATGTTTTTTTTAATTTCAAACATGAATATATGTGATTCCCATGCATTCTTTGATATGAATAATAATATCTAGATCTTTTCACTAGATGTAGAGGAGGTTGTTTGATCAACTTAAATTTAATTATTTCCCTCAGTACCTCACTTAAAATTGTATGTGATCTTTGAATGCTTTTTTAATCACTAGCTGAAGAGTTACTTTGTTGTTATTTCTTATTTTGATACCTAACATTTCATGCAACTGATTGGATAGGTGAACATGCATAGACATAATTGCAAGAATTCTCTTTATGTGATTAGGCATGTGTCTGTTGATCCCCCTCTTCACCAATCCCATCTTGAGGGTCATGGGTGTGGGGGGAGGTTCCACCATTCTCATAGTTAGAGGTATTGAAGTTGGAATAGATACTCTCCTCATGCTTGCTAGCCATATCCTCCCCAAGGATCTTGTTGGGTGAATATTTTGTCAACCAGCTAATTGGTGACCAAAATAGGTATCTTCAACCATAGCATAGGGAGATTGGTCATCCAAAGTTGTAGGTTTACCATATCCAAAGGGGAAAAATATCTCCTCTCATCAAGCGGAGGTTACTTATAGGTACAAAGGTGTTATAAATATATATATATATATATATATATATATATATATATATATAAGCCAAAAATAACACTCAGGGGTAGGATACACCATCCATCTCTCTTCTTTCAGAGATGATGTTCACAGACAAAGGAGAAAATCCTAGTGAATACACTAAAGGCACTTATCTTCTTTCAAAAGTGTTCTTGCAGGGGATAGTAGGAGTTCTTTCAGGTAGGATAAGTAATTGGTAACAAAGTAGAGTAACCAACAATTTGAGATGTAGCACAAAGTCTCCACCTTGACTACCCAAGAGTGAAACATGAAGAAAAATGGGGGCACAAAGTCATCCCAAGGTCCTTTACATAGAAATAAACTAGAAACGCACACTAAAAACAATTATGTCAGCACAGAGTCTGAAAGTAACTAGTTTCAGGACACCTTCCTTATCACTTCCACTAGCTCTACTTGTTAAATTGCATAAACCAAAATACATTTGGGAAATATACATAAGAACAATCTCCTTAAATGTACAAGATATAAAAGCATAAAGTCTAAAAGTAACTTGCATTCTGATTCAAACAAAGAAATTTGATAAACAATCTGAGCTCAAAGTTTCAGTGATGCCTTTCAATTTGGGTAGATTTTTTCTTCTAGTAATAGGAAGATCTCCCTTCAAATGGTACAAGAGATTACATTATATAAAGGCCTAAGGGAAGCTTGGCACTTCATCCCATGGAGTGACCCATGCTATGCATTAATGCCTTAGATGCATTTTTGTTTCTATTAGGGAGGGCCATACTAGAGTAGGGCAGCTACCTTAACTATGGTGTGTTGATTCATCTCCAATGTCTTCTCTTAAGCCTGAGTCACTTATTCTATCACCTACTATCTACGCAGCTGTCCATGTTGCATTTATGCCAAAAGGGACAAACAAGCTACACTTTCAATGTTTGCAGGCCCAAATACCTACCTAGTGGACTGTTCCACCTACTAGAAATAATTCCTACTAATATTTCCCTCTTTGTATCCTCTTCCTTTTGGCCCTGGCCTTAAGGTCTTTGAATGCATTCAAGTCCGCATTCTAAGCCTACAAAAATCAACAGACACTTTATTGCCAAAAATTTGACATCCATGGGTCTTGCATCTTTTGAAGGTTAATGGCTAGTCAATCATCCTAAATTTGACATTTGCAGGCCTATCATTCTCCTTAGAAATCCATTCATGTTTTTCTTGCTTGTTATGGCCTCTTTTTGCTATGACATAGGTAAGGACATGTGGCAACATTCACAGCTTTGAAATAAGCTTATCAGAATAAGCTTTGAAGCTTGTTAGAAACTTAAAGCATGGATGTAGACACTTGTCGCACTCTACTTGTTTACAAAGGACACGT
Source organism: Torreya grandis (assembly GCA_037957365.1). Lineage (NCBI taxonomy): Eukaryota > Viridiplantae > Streptophyta > Pinopsida > Cupressales > Taxaceae > Torreya > Torreya grandis. The sequence goes on along the minus strand of JARHVA010000292.1, from coordinate 2,966,180 downwards.
GGCACATTCTACTGCTTTAAAACTTATTAGAGATTGTGTCTGAACATATGACACTTGGCAGCCTCTGATGCAATTTGAGGCTTGATCCTTTATTTCCTTTGAATAATTTGTCTGAAGGAATTCCTTTAGATAATTTGTCTGAAGGAAACCTTTTCTTGGCTCTGCATCTTTAACACATGGCACATTCTATTTCTCTGAGACTTATTTGATACTAGGACCCACAATATTCCTTGCCCAAGTAGCTTCAAAAAGGAAACATGGATGCTAACACTTGGTGGCCTCTACCAATTAGTATGGGACACATTGTGTGTTTCATTTAACTCATAGAAGCTTTTGATACCTTTGAGGATCTCACAAAAGTGACACATGGCTACTTTCACTGGGCTTCCAAAAACACTACAAAAATATTTGGGAATTATTTAGATTCACGCAGATGATGACACTTGGTGTGTTCTATTTTTTCCTGTGACTTACCTAGGGCCTAGCATAGTCTTCACTCAATAACTGCAGATGTTGACACTTGGAAGCCTCTACCAATTCTTACCAGAGACACGTGCTAGGTTCTACTATTTTTAGAAACAAGGTGTAAAGGGGCTCGATGGATGACACTTGGTAACATCTGTTGGATCCTAAGAGAAGCTTAGGAGAAACTTGAATTTGATATCCACGAAGATGTCATTGGTTGCTTGGCACTTCTTTCCTATAGAGTCCATAGCTTTAAGCCCTCAAAGTCCATAGATTTCCTTCTGTGAAGTCCATAGAAATTGAGAAGCTTGAAAAATGAGGAATTTTAATGTTTAAGACAAATTTTTAAAAGAGAAGAGACAATTTTGGGTTTGTGCAGGGTCAAAATAGTCCATTGGTTGTCTCAAAAATGAGTAACATTTTTTGGGGACAATAGCTAGCTCCAGTTGGGGAACTTCCTTCAATTAGAAACTTGAAATATAGCTTAGGGGAGTAGAAACTAGAATCTCTAGTGCCTTGAAGTATGCCATTGGTCTATGGAGTCATGCTACCCAAAAAGAAAGGCTCCAAAAAATGAAAATGAAAAGCACAAAATAGAAACAAAAGACTATACAAATATACATATGTACAGGTGAACTCATTTGATACTTCAAGAATTGAAGTGATTTAGATGCTCCCCATTATGAGGCAAAGAATATGGCATTCCATCCTAATAAATTAGAAAAAAACCATTTTGTCCCTAGAAGCGGTGATGGGTGAATGGAACTCTCCACCAAGAATCACATTTTAGTTTTTGGGAGGGGGAGGACTGGCCTGCAAATTTAAAGTAGAAGGTGTAGGGATATTTGAGGCACTTACCTTTTTGGCAATCACTGGGTCATTTAGCTGGAAAGGTAGAGTAGTTCCCTACTTAGCAATTGAGATTGATGGTTGAGGTCACTCCTCTACTTTCTCCTTATCAGCTAGTTGGGCTGACTGATTCTGGGACTAGGTGAATATCGCGTATGATCCCTCAACTGCTTCACCTTTACTTCTAGGTTCATCCTATTAATTTTGGAAGCAAATGTGGGAGTTGCCAACTAACTCTTCTTGACCCTTTGTGAATAGATAAACGTCATTTTCTTTCTCAAACTCATGTTGGAAAGAGAAATCATGTTTTATTTCCAAATATCCAATTACAAAGTGGGTTGGAGGTGCTTCAAGGGCAAGGTTCCTCTATGGAGGAGGAAGATAGTTTGGCTGCCCTTGATTCCTAGTAGCATTGCCTTGGTACACCTAATTCTGAAATGTCTTCCTTGGCATATCCTGATTATGGGGAACAAACATAACTTGGGCCACTTGCTTTTTCAATGCTCGCATTTCATTTCCCAGCTTTTACACCATTTGATCAGTGGTGCCTGTAGATGGATACTCAAAAGATGAAGATGATTTACCTCTATTAGGATCTCACCTTATCTTTCCTACCAAGATAAGGTCATCTTCTACCATAGTAGCCAAGTCTTGGGAAATAACAAGGTCTATGTGCTTAGCTTGTCTCAATAAGAAACTCACTTCAGGTAGCTGTGAGTTGATGAAGAAACACTTGAGATTCTAAGGTGTTGGCTGGGTGATCATGGGAATCCTATGCCTCAGCTTGTTGAACCTAGAAATGAAGTCCCTCATAGGTTCATGGGGCTCCTTCTTCATTTGTGTGAAGGCTAGCAAGGCATGTGCATCTTCTATAAGCTTGAACCTTGCTTTGAACTTGGCTTTGAGTGTGTCCCAATCAATTACTGAGCTAGCCTACAGGTGGTAAAACCAGTCTGCAGTAGCACCTTGTGGCATTTTCATGGAAAGCCTGAATGCCATGTCTTCAAATTCCACTCCTATTACGCCACAAGCTATGATAAAGGATGCAATATGTTCATCAAGGTGAACTCTCCCATCACCAAAGAATTTAGGAAAATTCTTCCTTGAGCTGCATGGAAGTTCATGCAGGGGTGGAGTAAGGTTTAGTGGACCAAAAGAGTTACCCCAGGGGCCTTGAGCCATTATTTGATTATGTAGAAGTGGGATCACAAATCTGGGTGGAGTATGGATAGGCAAAACTCTGCTAATAGTAGAAAAAGAAGCTCTGCCTTGTATTGGTGACTCGGTGGGGGTAGGAGGAAGACTCCTAGTTTATTAAAGGTGAGGTTGTGAAGGAAATAACTCAAACCAAGGTTAATAACACCTTGATACTTTTGGCTTTTGGTATAACATGGAGTTTCTGGATTACAGAATAAAAATGGAAAAGAGCAGGATCTGCTTCAGCTTGAAGCTTGAGACTTCAATCTATGCACTCTTCCCTAGTGGCTCTAGTTTTGCAGACTAGATACTATAGTGGAGATGGAGGAAGATGGTAAGGCTATAATGATAATGGGTAAGACATGGAATGGAGTCACCAAAATGTGTAATGGATAAGGGTAGGGACTGCTTCAATCTAAAACTTGAGGCTTCAGATTGCATATAACATCTCCAGCGGAGCCACAAAAAATTGTTGGGTGAATATTTTGTCAACCAACTAACTGGTGAGCAAAATAGGTCTCTTCAACCACAACATAGGGAGATTGGTCATCTAAAGTTACAGGTTTACCACATCCAAAGGAGACAAATCTCTCCTCTCATCAAGGGGAGGTTCTTTATAGGTATAAAGGTGCTATATATATATATATATATATATATATATATATAAGCTAAAAATAAGACTCAGGGGTAGGATATACCATCCATCTATCTTCTTTGAGATATGATGTTCACAAACAAAGGAGAAAATATCAGTGAAGACACTGAAGGCACTTCTCTTCTTTCAAAGGTGTTCTTGCAGGGGACAGTAGGAGTTCTTTCAGGTAGGATAAGTAACTAGTAACAGAGTACAGAGTAACTAACAATATAAGATGTAGCACAATGCCTCCACCTTGACTACCCAAGAGTGAAACACAAATAACAATGGGGGCACAAATTCATCCCAAGGTCCTTTACACAGGATGAAACTAAAAACACACAATAAAAATAATTATGTCAACACAAAGTCTAAAAGTAACTGGTTTCAGGACACCTTTCTTATCACTTCCACTAGCTTTTCTTATTAAATTTCATAAATAAGAATTCATTTATGAAATATACATAAGAATAATCTCCTAGAATGATACAATCTATAATAACACAAAGTCTGAAAGTAACTTCCTTTCTGATTCAAACAAAGAAATATGATAAACAATCTAAGCTCAAAGTCTCAGTGATGCCTTTAAATTTGGGCAGAGTTTTTCTTCTAGTAATAAGAAGATATCCCTTCAAATGATACAAGAGATTACATTATATAGGGACCTAAGGGAAGCTCGACACTTCATCCCATGGAGCGACCCATGCCGTGCATTAATGCCTTAGATGCATTTTTGGTTTTATTAGGGAGGGCCATGCTGGAGTAGGGTAGCTACCTTAACTATGGTGTGTTAATTCATCTCTAATGTCTTCTCCTGAGCTTGAGTCACTCATTCTATCACCTACTATCCATGCAGCTATCCATGTTGCCTTTACACTAAAGTGGATAAATAGGTTGCGCTTTCAATGTTTGTGGGCCCAAATACCTACCTAGTGGACTACTACACCTATTGGAAATAACTCCTCTTGATATTTCCCTCTTACTCTCTTCTTCCTTTTGGCCCTAGCCTTAAGGTCTTTGAATGCATTCGGATCCGTGTTTTAAGCCTATAAAAATCAATAGACACTTTATTGCCATAAATTTGGCATCTGCAGGACATTCATCTTTTGAAGGTTAATGGTTAGTCAATCATCTTAAATTTGATGTTTGTGGGCCTATCATTCTCCTTGGCAAGTCCTTCAAGTTTTTCTCACTTTCTATGGCCACTTTTCACTGTGACACAAGTGAGGACACATGGCAGCATCCGTAGCTTTGAAATAAGCTTATCAAAATAAGCTTTGAAACTTGCTAGAAACTTGAAGCACAGATGTAGACACTTGTCACACTCCACTTGTTTGTAAAGGACACAGGGCACGTTCCTCTACTTTGAAACTTATTAGAGACTGTGTCTCAGCTACAACACTTGGCATTCTCCACTGCACTTTGAGGCTTGATCCTTTATTTTCTTTAGATAATTTGTCTGAAGGAATTCCTGCACATAATTTATCTAAAGGAAACCTTTTCTTGCCTCTACATCTATGACACATGGCATGTTCCATTTCTTTGACACTTATTTGAGACTGGGACCCACAATATTCCTTTCCCGAGTAGCTTCAAAAGGGGACCATAGAATCTGACACTTGCCAGCCTCCACCGAGTTAGTATGGGACACGTGGCATGTTTTTCTTAACTCATAAAATATTTCGATACTTTTGAGGGTCCCATGGAAGGTGACACATGGTAGATTTTTCTAGGCTTCCGAAAACACTACAAAAACTTTTGAGACTTATTAGGATTCACGTGGATGATGACATTTGGCATGTTCCATTTATTCTTACAACTTACTTGTGGCCCGCCACAGTCTTCACTCAATGTGTACAGATGTCGACACTTGGTGACCTCTGTTGACTCTTACTAGAGACACATGCTAACTTCCACTATTTTTAGAAACAAGGTATAAAGGGGCTCAGTGGATGACACTTGGCAGCATCTGTTGTATCCTAAGAGAAGCTTAGGAAAAACTTGAATTTGACATCTACAGGGATGTCACTGATTGCTTGGCACTTCTTTCCTAAAAAGTTCATAGTTTTAAGCCCACAAAGTCTATAGATTTCCTTCCATGAAGTCCATATAAACTAAGAAGCTTGAAAAATGAGGAATTTGAATGTTCAGGAAATTTTTTGAAAAGGGAAGAGATAATTTTGGGTCTGTGTAGGGTTAAAATAGTCATAGGTTGTCCCAAAAAATGAGTAACATTTTTTAGGGACAACAAATTTAATAGAGGCAACAAAGATAGTGGAGGCATGGGTTGGATACTCCCTCTACAGATTAATTCCCACAGTTGGCCTTGGCCATCTCTCCTTCCCAAAAAGATTCTCAGGTGCATCATAGTTTTGAAGGTAGCCAATAGGATGATGGATTGGACACCCTCTAGGTTGATTAAGGTCCCCCAATAGAGGATGGCTTAGGAGGAAAGCCTCAAGACCTTTTGTCTCTACCTCTTCCATCAGTCACCAAGTTCACAACTGGTACTTAATTGTTTCCTTGTTATTTATGTTATTTCATTCACTTTTTTGGTTGATGTGAACTTGAGTTAGTTTAACTATGGTTTTTAGCAAGGTTGTGGCCTCTTTTGAAATTTTAGTTATCCCAATACATCCTTAGCTCGGTGTGGCTTTTAGAGTGTGACTTTTCCACCCATTTTTGTGTGATTAGCATTGTATTATAGGTTTTTATTAAATTAATAGAAATGTACTTTTTGATCAAAAATTTATAGATGCACACTATATTTTTTCAATGACATTTTACTTTTCTACACCTATTTAATTAATTTTATGTTATCACATTTTATAGATCAAAGGTGAATTATAGTGGAAATAGTCGATCACAAGTGGACCAACATATAAAAAGATCCACAATGGCGAAGTATGTAATAGTGTGAGCATTATATTTTTTCAAAGCAAGGAATAATTAATAGTCATAATTGAGTTTTGGAGTCTTTGGTTTTAGAGTTTGTTGTTTTGATGAGAATCCACCATATGACTGCTTGATACAACACAGACACAATACGTTTTCTCTCATAAAATACAATAGAGATTCCTAGTAGAAAGTCCAATGTCAATGCAAGTTTGAGAGTGCTTCATAACCCCGATTATAATTCACATGTTTATTTTCACACCTTTTGAAGTTAAATTTAAGTGCTTAAACCATGTTGATTCTAACAAGCCACTTTATTTAAACTATGTGCATTCAAAATCAAACACAATGATGATTTAGCACAAGTAATAATTACATGTATTTATGGAAAATCCTCATCATCTGAAGGAAAATTTGTTATCTTTCAAACACTATGACATAATAATCATGAAATGCACATGGGCTAGCAACATTGAATATGAATATTTCTATATTTGTAGTCTCTTTTAAAATATCATATCCCATTTTTATATGCATGTAATAACTATTTATAGATGTCAATGTGGTGCGCTACTTGAACTTAGTTGGATAAAATTTTGACATTTATTTACTATTGACTACTACAATTATTATAAAATTAAATGGCTACATTCTTAAGAGGATTGTTATTTTGCATTATATTGTTATGAGACTTATAATGATTAATGATAGATACATGGATGTAATATATATTTTGACATTGAATTATGCAATGTAAGAAAGAATATTTGTAAGGGACGTAGGGATGCGTTAATACATTAACATTATTTTTCTTTTCAGTTAATATATAAATTTATTAACTGCTAATAGAGTAAGTCTAAGTATGTGATTGTAGCACAAGTTACTCCAGCCCTGGATAGAGGGAGGGTAACATTGAGGAGAGTTAGATTAGATAAGGTATCAAGAAATAAGAAAGATGTGTCAATCAATTAAACCAATCATGCTATATGGATCCCATAGATAGGTTACGTGTAGTGTTTACCATTCAATCAAACCTCTTTTGGTATGCTAATTTATTAAGCTAAATTGAATTTTCTTAACCTTTTTATAGTAATTAAAGGATTTCAACTTAGCCTGGAACATGCATGACTAGATAGAAGACATTAAATGTTTTTAGTTAAAAAATATTTTACTGTAAGATAGAAAAAGAAATAATATAAAAATATTTTAAATATTTAATTCTCTTTCAAATTGAATATTCTACTTTCAACTAATACACTACCCTTAGGGGACAAAAATATAGTTGGTATTAAATTTAAGATTGACTTGAGTATTTTATCCTATTGAAATCTCCCCTCACCATTTCTACCACATGGGGGAATAATAAATTAGATGAAGTGAATAGTGATGTTAGGTGAAAAAAATAAATGTTGGGATCTATTTATTGGCTTTTGGAATATCAAACTAGTAACCAAAAAAATGAAAGGAAGCAAAAAGGGAAAATAGTAGGGGTTAATAAAATAAAGGAGGAAAGTGTATCAAAGGAGGAGGAGAGCTGGGAGAATGAGGGAGGGATGTGTTCATAACTAATCTTTAGCTAATCAATTTAATAGATTTGTTGAAATAATGATGTCTCTTGTTTTAAATATGTTATGTCAAAGTAAATATAGAATGGTCGGAATAGATAGTAAGATATATGACTAAATTCAAACCTTCCCCTTACCCTTGCTCATCCCATTCACTCTTTATTATGCATTCCATTTGTTTTTCATTTGAATCTAGATTGTAGCTTAAAGAATCTTTAAATCTAAATGACCATCACATAATGTTTATTCTTTTGATACAACAGTTTGGCATCCTTTTACTTTATTTATGATCAACTAATTTTTTTCTAAAATAAAATAAAAAGAAAAAATTAAATGCCTATAATTTTTAATTGACATACATGTCTTTTTGCGTATTTTATCTATCCATTACCCAATTGTAGCATCATATTTCTTGTAAGAGATCAAAACTTGTAATCCAAATAAAATTTATTTTTATTTTTTTAAATAAATATTTCTTTCTTTATATAGTTGACGTCTCATAGAACTACTCTTTTATTATTTTCAAATGCTCTGCTCTTAATTTTAGAGTCATTATTTTAGACTCAATCAATCCCCTTCTAGTCTGGTAGATGTTGATAATTTGTGATCATTTATGTCATATAAATGTACTAGATTAATTTTCATTAATAGATCAAAATTCTATAACTTAAGAATAATCAAACCCATAGATCATTAAAATAGCATAACATCAGTTTCCATAGGAAAAATTGAATAGATTCAAGTTAGTAAATGAGAAATCCAAAAACTAAATTTTACCTTTCAAAAGCTTGATGTTGTTTAAGAAAGTTATTCTCATGGTTGGTGATCTATTTTTGTATTACCTCTAGCGACTGGATTCATTGGCCTATGCTAAAATCTAATTTCCATATTAATAATGAAGATGCATAATTTATTTTTGAATTACTGAGTCCCATTCCTAATGAATACTTGCACAAAATTAGAGTTTCTTCTTTTACATCATGGTGGAAGGATTGGTATTTTCCCACAGCCAAACCATTTAATTGATACTCTCCTCGATTGGGTTAAAATTTATTGGTGTCTTAGGATGTTGATACTTGATTTAATAGTTTTGGGAATATTGGAGTCTTATTCCTAATTTAGTTAGGGGTCTGGAATAAATAAACTAGTAAATAATATTGCAATAATTATAATACTAATTTTTATAATTTTTTATGTCTTTTAAACCTTTTTAAAAATAGTTATGAATAAGGAGGAATGTAACTTAGCTTAAAACTAGATTGAAACTATTGAGATAGAGGTTGAAACTAGTTGTGCAAGACTAGGAAAGTGTTATGAGCCTAGATTTGGTTTTCATTCATTGAAAAGATAGAAGTGTTGAAAATAGGACACTTCGGGGTATAGCTACCTCTGTTGTCCAAAATAGTCATAAAGATCTAAATTTTTTGAGTTTTATCTATTGTCCCCATGTGAGCTTGCTTATGAAATTTTGTTTCTTGACTGTCAATGAAGCTCCACGTAGAGTTGATTTAAACTAAAAATCCTAGACCTTCATTGTGCTTGATAGAACTTGAGAAAGAAGGGGGTTTAGTGTGTGTAGGATGTACTAAACATGTATCCACACCCCTTATGTGAAAACTCTATCTACAAGCCAATTCTATGGAGAGGAATCAATCTACATGTAGTTCTCTTACTTGATGTGCTTTATGCAATAGCATAACAAGGATGCAACCATGTCAAATTGAGAGTGCTTGAGGTGGCTAGTGACTGGTGTGAGGGTTTGAATATATTTTAAGCTATGTTGGGTGACTGTATGCAGAGAATATGAAAATTTACCTTAGTGGTTTGTTTGTATTCTTGATTTCTTTTTAACTTTTAACACCTCCCTTCTAAATGAACTTTGAATGGAATATTATAGGGATATATTGGTCATGGATTAAATATACTCACACTAGGTCGACATAATAAAGAATAGGAATCAGATCAAAATGATTGTTTGGGCCCAAAATATGATTGGATGGGAGTGTAAAAAATGGGACACCCTAGGGTCTAGTGCTATAGTCCTAGTCTGAGGCTTCTATCCTATAGTGTCAAGACCTCAGGAGATAGAATTGGCCTATGAAATATAGCTTAGTTGAGCTAGAATCAGGTTTTAAAAGCCTAGGAATTACATGTTATGAAAAAGAATGTGTCTAAAAAGGTTATGAAAGCATGCAAGAGGGTCTTGTAGATAGGGTGTCAGAATCCACACTCAAGATACCAATTCAAACATTTTATATGACTACATTTTTTATGTGATCATGCATGTGTTAATCGATGTTTAGACTATGTGTCCAATCCCTATGAGCAGGTGGCTCAAGAATACAAAGGCTAGCTAGACCTTTGGCTTCATCATTACCCAATAATGAAGCTATGAATTGATACAAGTATGAATTCTCTAAAATCTAAAAATGTGGCATGGATAATCGAATGTGTATTGGAAACTAGGCCAATCCTGGCCACTCTAAAAGGTGGAGAATAGTCTTTTATGAAAGCCACTCTGAAACTGAGAAATAGGCTTATGTGGAAGCCACTCAAGAATGTGGAGTTTAAGCTTTTATGAAAGCCAATCTAAAATGATGCCAACCACCTACTACTAAGATACGTAACTACTAAGAATCCCTAGGTACTGTACTGAACTTAGAAAGAAAAGAAGTCAAATGTGTTGTGCACATTGCCCCTAATAACTGTTGTTTGTAACATGGATTCTGGTTTGGAATTTATACCAACTACCCAATTTAAAACTAGAAGTGAAAGCCATTACTTGTTATTTATTAGTTGTCAAGGACGGATGGAGCGTGATGTCCATCATAACATCCAAGAAAGCATGATAATGCATGATGTGGTTAGATTTTTTCTTTCAAATTTTTAGGTTTAATATTAATGATATTTTCTTTCTTTTAAAATTTCTAAAATTCAAAAATCATAGAATAAAAATTAAATAAACAAATATATAAGACATGCAAATATGATGTGATGATCGTGAGATGTTTATTTTATTATGTAGCTAACTACCAAACTTCCTTAACATTATTATATTTCAAAAAGATTGTTTTACCTTCCTTTTATTGTTATCTATCTTATTTTAATTTTCTTATTTTTATCTTAATTATTGAAGTACATAGTTTAAATATTATAATAATATTTTATCTTTTAATATGTGTGTAAATATCATTTACCATTATTAGATTTTAGTCTAAATAATTTTCATTTAGAATGAGAGATATGCCTTATGTATGTCTTTAGAGAATCCATTGGATATTTGACATTTGATTTCATTGAGAGGACCCCTTTTATAATAATGTACTGGCTATTTATAACAGTTCAGTCGACGCTATAGAGTGCATTGACATATTAACATATCATTGAATTTTACACATGTATTTTTACAAGCTTCTTTGAGTCCATCATCTCATTGCCCCTCATCATCATTGCTCAACACACCTTGAAATATTTCACCACCTTCATTATTTGTATGGACTATCCCTTCCCTACCACTTTGTCTTTGCTGAAGTTTATTTTGAAATAAAATGTCTCCTCCGCACACAAGCTTATTTTCTACCATCACATCCACTATAAATATAAAATTATTATTGCTTAAATTTAATGCATAAATGGTGAGATATGGTTAATAGTCATAGATTTTAATTAGGGTACAACTATTGATTTAAAATCTTTTGCTTTACAAAACCCCAATATATCAAAATGTAAAATTACCCCCCTTTTGGTGTAACTTGCATCTTTGTGGCAAATGCTAGTCAATAAACCTAGAACACAAGGAATTCTCTCTTGTCGATGGCACCCGCATCATGCTAAAAATGGGCATAGTCCAATGTTATATTATTTTTGATATAGTGGGCTTATGTTATTCATAGATCGTCATGTTTGGTGTTTTGGCGAGGATTTACATTTACAAGTTCATTCATTGACCTGAGATATCGACTCTTTAATATTTTCTCCTTATATTTCTATTTTAATCAACATTTCCACACGTAAGTCACAATTTCTTGTCAAATTTACTTAGGCTCATTCAATTTAAACAACAATAATTTATAAAATATATATTATTAATATATTATAAATGTTATGATTATATGGTGACTTGAAAAGTCGTAACCCTTTATCAACTATAAACATAAAAATACAATGCTTTACATAAATATTTTATATTTCCTCATTTAAAATAGAAGAATAAATAAATAAAATATTGTAAAAATATAATGACCAATACTAATACAGCTTTTAGCTTTCATATTTCATATTTCATCTACGTTATTAACTTTATAAGATAACAATATCTGGTTGTAAAATTATAGTTTCAAACTTTCTAAAATAACGATACTCGTGTTGCAGAAGATCAAACATTCGAAAATATGGTAATAAACGGACGCACTGTATTATCTTTTATATTATTATTCCTTTGAACACTCTAATCGCACCATTTATTTGGGAGCCAAATAAAGAAAGCTAGAGAAGACATAGATAGCGACAACTAATAAGGAACAGACTCGATAATAGATTGCATTGCTGGTATGGCAATGACATTGAAACGAGGAAATCCTGCTTCCATTAAAACTCTCTTTCACTCCTCCTGCGTCCTATCTTTCCCACCAGAGGTGTGCGCAAGCACTACCAGATCAGACAAAACACCCAGACTAGGATCAAGCGCCGCCTTCTCTCCTGCATCCAAAACCACATCCACTACGATCACCTTCCCTCTCTCTCCAATTGCCTTTCTGAAATTCTTCAAAAATTGAATGAATTCATCGTCCGCCCAGTCATGCATCATCCACTGCGAAATTTAAAAAAAAAGCCATTCAGAAAATCATCTGTCATTACAAAAACAAAAGGAAGCATCAAATTCGATTTACGTACGTACCTTTGTGAATACTGCGTGTGCAGAGGGCGCGCTTTTGAACATGTCTCCGCCAATATGCTCCACCCCTTCATTATGTTCCATACAAGTTCAACATTAAGAATAAAATCAAAATGAATAGCAGGAAATTCAGTGTCGAGGCTTTTAAAATAAATTTAGTAATCCTTAACATTATTATTATCAATATCATGCCTGGTAAATCGGGAGCCGTAGCTACGACATGGGGGAGATCGTAGTTGAAGCCTTTGATAGCAAGATAGGCCTTCACAATCTCCGCAATGGCCGTTCCGGTGCCAGCTACGACGTTCACCAGGGAAGACAAACCTTGGAAACCCTTGTATCTAGATAAGACGGCATTCATGACGATGGCAGTGTTGCAGGTGATGGCTTTGTTGAACAGGTCGTTGTACTCAGGGTGCTCAGAAGCGTAATCCCAAATGCGCTTGCCGTTGGCCTTCTCCAAGGCAACGCCCCCTTGGAGAATGCACTCGTTAAAATGGTACCACGGCGCCTGTTAGAAAGTCAAGTTGAACTGGAGTTTAATTTCTCCACTCCTCATGCATGCACGCAGTTAGCTGCACTTAAGCAATCAGTTAGTAAACTGACAGTTGAGCAATCAGTTATTTAACAAACAGTTAGTTAAACTGTTTGAGAATTTGTTAGAGAGTTAGTTTGCATGGAAAGACTAAATTAGTCTTGAGTTTGTTTTTTCTAATTATTGTTAGCATTCAAATATATTTAAAGACGCATTGGGCGCACATTGTAAGCAAGGAAAATTGAAGATCAATAGAATCTTTTTCTTTCAAGAGAGTGTTGTAGCAATTGGGTTTAGTTCTTATTTTATTGTTTAAGTTCTTGTTTTTTGTATGCTCTCTTGATTCTGACAAATTAGTATCAGAGCCTGGTTAGGAAAGCAGCGAGCAGGGAGGCGACAAGAAGAAAGATGAGCGAAGCAGTTGAGCACAAGAATTGCTAGCAGGCAGTGCAGAGACTGACATCAGCAGAGTTGACCGACATCGGCGGACTCCAAGACTGACATCAGCAGTGTAAACCAACATCGACAGTATTATCGACCGACCGTGGCAGTGTAACCGACGTCGGTGACTGTGTTTCAGAAACAGTGACCAAAAAGTCATTCCAGCATGAGAAATGGAAGAGTACAATAGTATTTCATAGCCTCAAATTCTCATTTTCAATGGTAAGAATTATGATTTTTGGGCAATTAAGATGAGAACTTTATTTTGCTCACAAGATGTATGGGATTTGGTAGAGAGTGGTTTTGTAGAACAGCAGGATGAGGCAGCCCATCTGGCATTAAATCAAGCATAAAAGGATGAGCTTAAAGAGAATAAGAAAAAAAATGCAAAAGCATTATTGCTCATCCAACATGCATTGGATGAATCTATATTTTCCAGAGTTGCAGCAGCAACAAGATCCAGAGAGGCATGAAAAATCTTGGAGACTACCTATAGAGGAATACAAAGGTAAAAATTGCTAAATTGTAATCCCTTAGAAGAAGCTTTGAAAATTTGCAAATGAATGATTCAGATTCAATAGACCAGTTTATGGGTCCAGTTTTGAATATAGTGAATCAAATTAGATCTAATGGAGAATCTATCACAGATCAGAAGATCATAGAAAAAATACTAAGATGTTTATCCAGTAAATTTGATGTAATAGTTGTAGCTATTGAGGAAACCAAGGATTTAGAACAATTATCTATAGATGAATTAATAGGCTCTTTGTTAACACATGAATCCAGAATGAATAGGAATAATACTTCTCTTGAGAATGCCTTCAAGTCACAGGTATCAATTGGCAGAGGAAGAGGAAGAGCTAGGTTAAGCTTCAGAGGAAGAGGCAGAGGCAGATATGGAAGGAACAATTAGATGAACGTGAGAACAGTAATCAAAACTATAGTAGTAGAGGACGTGGTAACAATCACTTCCAATAAGGTTCACAGAGGTTTGATAAATCTAATGTTCAATGTTATTACTGTAAGAAATATTGTCATTATGCAAGTGACTGCAGAAATAAACAAGGATATGTGTACAAGCAGAATGCTAATTACACAGGTGAATCCATTTCTAATCCAAGTGAATCTAGTTCTAATCCTAAAAGCTTATTTCTTACTTGTAATGTTACTCAAGAAAAATATAGTGATATTTGGTTCTTAGATAGTGCATGGAGTAATCATATGATAGGGAATAAAGAATTTTTTGCTAGTCTTGATGATTCTGTAAAATTAGAAGTGAAATTAAGAAATGATATCACAGTAGATGTCATGGGTAAAGGTGTCATAAATGTTTTGGCCAAGAATGGTGAAAGAAGGTTTATACCTGATGTTTATTTTTTACCTAGACTAAAACATAATCTTTTGAGTGTTGGTTAGTTAGTACAGAACAATTACAAAATATCCTTTATGGATAATGTTTGCACAATATTGGACAAGTTTCCAAGTGACAAGTTGATAGGAAAAATGGAGATGACCAAGAATCGCATGTTCCCTCTTCATATTCAGTGCATCCAAGGAGAAGAGGAAGCACACTTCAAATCCATATAGCTAGACCAATCATGGTTATGGTAGTTAAGGTATGGACATTTACATTTTCGTGGTTTAAATTTATTATAGAAGAAAAATATGGTGAAGGGTTTACCACCAATAAAACAGTGAAGAAGTTCATGTGACTGTTGTATTCTGGCAAAATAGCATAGAGAGAGCTTTCTAGTAGGAGGCTCATGTAGAGCTAGGGTAATATTGGAGTTAGTCCATAGTGATTTATGTGGACCAATGCAAACTCCATCATTTGGAGGTAGTACTTATTTTCTAACCTTCATTAAGGACTTTAGCAAAAAGACTTGGATCTACTTTCTCAAAAATAAGTCTGAAGCCTTTGGAAAGTTTAAAGAATTCAAGGCAATGGTTGAAAAGCAGAGTGGCCATTATATCAAAGTCCTCAGATCAGATAGAGGAGGTGAATATATGTCTAATCAATTTCAATATTTTTGCAGATATCATGGAATCAAAAGACAATTGACTACAAGGTACACACCACAATAGAATGGTGTAGCAGAAAGAAAGAATAGAACAATCATAGAAAGGGCAAGAAGCATGTTGAAAGCTAAACACTTGTCAAATGAATATTGGGTAGAAGTAGTAGCATGTGCAGTGTATATTCTGAACAGAAGCCCAACAAAGAGTGTCAGAGATCAAATTCCACAAGAAGCATGGAGTGGTAACAAATATAGTCTATATCATTTTAGAATTTTTGGTTGTGTTGCATATTCTCTTATACCATCTAAATTGAGAAAGAAACTTGATGATAGAGGTGAGAAATACATTTTTATTGGCTATAGTGAAGAGTCAAAAGCTTATAAGTTGTATAACCCTATTTCAAAGCAAGTGATTATTAGTAGAGATGTTGAATTTAAGGAAGCAGAAGCATGGGATGGTAGCACCATCACAGTTGGAGCACCAATTCCATAGAATGAAGTAGTTTTTGAAGAAAAAAATTTGCAAGGTGGATAATCCTCTCCACAAGCAGGCACAAGCACTCCAATAAGAACACCTAGGAGGTTTGAACAAGGTGAATCATCTAGTCATGCATGTCACCCTACTCCAAATTCACAACTAAGTGATGAATCAGATCCAACTCTTGCTACTTTAAGATCAAGATTTAAAGGTAATAAAATAAGAAGTTTGAACGAGATTTATAATCGAGAAGAAAATAAATTATATTTGGTTTCAAATTTTGCTCTTTTCACTCATGATCCTATGTATTATGAAGAAGCAGTTAATGAGGAACATTGGCTAAAAGCAATGAATGAAGAGTTGAATGCTATTGAAAGAAATCAAATAGGAGATCTAACTATTTTACCTGAAGGTAAGGATTGTATTGGAGTCAAATGGGTTTATAAGACTAAATTTGATGCAGATGGAAATGTTGAAAAGCACAAGGCAAGGTTAGTAGCAAAAAGTTTTGCACAAGAACATGGAGTTGATTATAATGAAACATTTGCTGCAGTTGCTAGATTGGATACTGTTAGAATGGTTTTATCCATAGCTACTCAAAATAAATGGTATGTATATCAAATGGATGTAAAATCAGCTTTCTTGAATGGTTTTCTAGATGAAAAAGTATATGTGAAATAGCCCACATGTTATGAAGTACAAGGACATGAAGAAAAAATTTACAAATTGAAGAAGGCTCTTTATGGTCTTAAGCAAGCACCAAGAGCATGGTATAGTAGGATTGATTCTTATATGATAAATAATGGATTTAGCAAAAGCAATAGTGAGCCTACTTTGTACACAAAAATTAACAAAGAGGGTCAGATTTTGATTGTGTGTTTATATGTTGATGATTTAATTTTTACTAGAAATTTGTCTGTAGACACTTTTAAATCAACAATGAAGAAGGAATTTGAAATGACAAATTTGGTATTAGTGAAGTATTTTTTGGGAATAGAAGTTGTACAATCAGAGAAAAGAATTTTTATCTATCAAACTAAATATGCAAAGGATGTGTTAAAGAGATTTAGGATGTTGAATTGTAAACCAACACTTACACCAATTGCTACAAAGACTAAACTTAGCAAAGAAGACCAAGGGTCTAATGTTGATTCTACAACATTAAAAAGGCTAGTTGGCAGTTTGATGTATCTTATAGCTACTAGCCCAAATATCATTTATGGGGTTAGTTTAATCTCAATATTTATGGAGTCACCGAAAGACTCACATTCACAAGTTGGAAAAATGATATTGAGATATGTGGTAGGAACTACAGAATATAGAATTTTATATTCCACAACTAACAATTTTAGTTTGATTGGTTTTACAGATAGTGATTTTGTAGGTAGCATTGATGATAGGAAGAGTACTTCTGGACATGCCTTTCTTTTAGGAACATGTGTGGTCACATGGGCATCCAAAAAGCAACCTATATTGACACTTTCGTCAGCTGAAGTAGAGTATGTAGTAGCCACATCAACAGCATGTCAAGCAACTTGGATGAGAAGAATATTGAAATATTTATTACAAGTAGAGGAGTCAACACGAGTATTCTATAATAACAAATCAGCAATTGCATTATAAAAAAAACATGTGTTTACCAAGAGGAGCAAGCACATTGATACAAGATTTCACTTTATTAGAGAGTTAGTGAACAATGGAGAAATCCATCTAGACTTCTGAAGATCAATTGGCAGACATATTTACAAAGGCATTACCAAAAGAGACCTTTGATTATTTGAGACAAAATTTAGGCATAGTAAATGCTAAAATTGTAAGTGGTAGAAATTAAGGGGGAGTGTTAGAAAGTCAAGTTGACCTGGAGTTTAATTTTTCCACTCGTCATGCATGTAAGCAGTTAGCTGCACTTAAGCAATCAGTTAGTTAACAAACAGTTAGTTAAACTGTTTGAGAATTTTTTAGAGTTAGTTTGCATGGAAAGACTAAAATTAGTCTTGAGTTTTTTTTTTCTAATTATTGTTAGCATTAAAATCCATTTAAAGACGCATTGGGCGCACATTGTAAGCAAGAAAAATTGAAGATCAATAAAATCTTTTTCTTTCAAGAGATTGTTGTAGCAATTGGGTTTAGTTCTTGTTTTATTGTTTAAGTTCTTGTTTTTTGTATGCTCTCTTGATTCTGACAGTGCCATGTTTTTGCGATCATTCTGCAATAGTAGCATGGGTACCATGGATATCCCGTCTCTCTTCACCGGCCACTTGGAAGCAACCATCAGTCCATCTCATTTAAACGAGCCCCCCATCAGTGGTCTCAATTTCAGCCCTGAAAAACTTCTTTACTATGAAGCTTTGCGGCAATTTGTGAGAGAGAAAGCATTGGGTTGGGGCCATGGTGGGCGATCATGTCAGGGATTCCCAGCAAAATAGCAAACTTCAATGCCTCCTCTTGTCTAGCCAATTATTCCTCCTCACTTTTGAACAGGCTGATGTTAGCTGTTGCGTTATTCATGGTCGATGAAATCAAAGGAACAAAAACAACACAATAAAGATTTTAATTTTATCTGGACACTTACACTTAGTTTGTTACCAGTCAAGTCACATTCAATCAACTACACCAGGGATCCCACCTGCATGGTCAAATAATGAGGGAGAATAAATTGACTATTATGGGATTAACTATTTCTAGTTATATATTACTACTTAGAGCTAACTTCCATTTTAGTGATTTGTTTGCTTTAATGTTGTCCATACACGTGTTTTGAATATGATTAATTTTTTTTCATAAAATATATATATAAAGTAATTAAAATTTTATTATTTTTTGGATTATATGTTATTACATATTTCATTTTTCAAAGTGAATTTTTAAATGCCATCCATTTCAATTTATACAATTAGAGACGTAATTTGAATAAAATTTAAAATATTTTTTTAGAATATCATCATACTGGAAATTAATTTCTTTTGTTAGGTATAAAATATAATTAAAAAATAAAAATTTAAGGAACAACAAAGTGTATTTGAAATTTGTTTTGATGAGCTCATCCTCATAAATAATATGTATGTGACTAGATACATGGTTTGAACATGATTAAAAAAAGAAAAAAATAAATAAATCATAAATTATTGTTACATTAAAAAATAATATTTTTATTAGGTATAGAAAGTAACTTTTTTTTTAAAAAATTAAGTATAGAAGTAACTAAAAAATATATATTTACTTAAAAATAATTAACTATAAAATAAATATTTGGATAAATATCACATTGCACAATGTAATTGGAACACACTGTAGCCCGAAGGATGGATGAGCCCATCCTCATAAAAGTAAAGATTTGTTTTGTAGTAATATTGAATATTTGAAGCCCCCATGGGTTAGCTCACTACTACAAGGGGGTTTGTTTTGAGATGAATCATAATATCATCTTTAATATCTATTTTCTTAATTTTTTATAGATTCATAACTTTATAATTATTATGAAAACCCTTGCTAAAAGAAATTTGAAAAGAAGGGCCCATCATTAAAAGTATGGATATCAGAGGGATTTATTAGGGTAGTACACAATCGATTTTACTGTGTTTCTCTACAGTGTAGCTAAGGCATGGTAGAACATGGATTCATGGTTTCAAAAAGATAAAGACTTTCCACAGGGCAATACAAATAAATCCTAAGTATTGGGCATAACAAGGGTCATGAGAATAGATTGATAATAAGATGCATATAGGTCATATTGGAACATGGTAGGGGATTCTTTTACCAGTTAAATCTTTGATCAAAAATAGCATACTTTTGATCTATGCAGGATCACATTTTTGGAGGTGACAAATTCTTGATTTTTCTTGGGTGTCGATACCTTATTTAATTTTTTTTGTTTTGACATAAGTTTGGACTATGGTGGCAAAGGTGAATTGACCAGGTTGGATACCCATTGGTTGTATTTGGTGAAACAGAGTCAATACTCTGTTAGGTTCCCATGTCTTCAATAAGCAGTTAATTGGAAACACCGAGGGTCAGGGCATAGTCATGGGTGTTTTTGATAGCTAGAGGCCCTCAATACAACTGGATTTATTCCCTTCATATCTAGTTCAAACCATTTCAATAAATAGATTATATGATTCTTGCTTATACTTTTTGTTGCTTGCTTCTGACTCCTTTTGCTTGATGTCTACACTGTTTCAAAGATGTTTTAATCTTTGTTAAGTGGATTGAGGGATTTTAGACATCTATGATAACCTATTATGGAATAGGAAGTCTAAAATCCTTATTGTTTACTAAGCTATTTATTTATTTTAATCAACATGTCTTTGATCCATTTAGGATGGCATGGTGTGGGAAAAACTACATTGCTAACAACTTTGGCTGGGCAACCTAACCGTAATATCAGAGTAAGTTTAACAACTATTTATTTTATCATACATAGAGATTGAATATGTTGTTTAGAGAATCTAGGATTTTTTTATCTCTATTCAAATGTTTGGATGCATTTATTTTCTATATTTGGTCCAAAAATCCCAATTTGGTCTTAGTGAATACAATAATTGATTTCTCATGCCCAGTTTGATATCTAGAGAAAATATTAATGTTGTGACATACATGTCCAAAAATTTATGAATATTTTATTTTAAAAAAAATAGATTAACATAAATGTGACATACAATGGACACTCATTGACATAATTTATGGCACAAATAACATAGAGGCTTGCATTTGCTAAATGATTTACACAATGTAGAAATGACCATAAGGGAATTATTGGATTTCTCTGGCTAATGCCAAGGTGTTGGGTTAGGATATGGAGAGTGCTTGTTTATGCATTTCCCACAACTGCAACATTTTTCTCTTTTTTCACAAGACTAAATATTCATGTTACTTATAGACCTATTGGAATAACTTTCAAGATTAAAGAAATAAGAAGGCATCAAACCAGATCTATATGTTGACATATTTATGGAGGTAGGTACTTATGTTAGAGAAATGTTTTTTTATTAAGAGTTCCTTAATGGTTTTTTTTTACTTTCTATTTTATGCTACTTATTACATGCTTGATTTTTATTATGGATATAAGAAGCGACAATTTGAATCCAATAGACTAGCCTTATCATAGACTATGTGCTAGAGGTTTTTTTCAAAAATTCTATCTTAAGTGGTACAATTGATTCTTATATTTTTTCTATTTAAGATTATTCACATGCTTAACTACGGTCTTATT
>JARHVA010000292.1:2932500-2940000 GCA_037957365.1 Torreya grandis | reverse complement strand
ATGTCCGTTAAGGATATTAGTTTTTAATTTTTTTATAAAAGAATTGATCAGAGATAACTTCATCTACTATGTGAGACTATTAATCCTACATTTCCCCCTTATTTATACATAGTAATAGGTTATTACCAAAAATATTGCATCAAATTGATAAAATTTGTAATCATAATACCTTTATCCATAATCATATTTTAAGATAGTACAATATGATTTTAGTGGCATAGATATGAAGATAAAAATAATTACTAATATATTATCATTTGTTTCCATTTCCTAATATAAATTTCATGTTTATAGAGAAAATTACATTTTACTTTCTTTTTATCAAGTTTTCCTTCACTTTTTTTTAAATTGATTCAAACTCATTACTGTTACTCCTTGTAAACTGGTTTAAATTTATCAATGATTACAAATATTTATGAACAATAATAATAAAGTTGAAACTTTGGCAAAAATATTTAATTTAGAGAAGATTACATATACATTTTATTCTTTTCACATTGACCTAGGATATGCAAAAACATGGCATTGTTGTAAAGAAGAAAGGGGTCACTATAAATTTAAGATTCTGACTGCTATCAAAAGCTATGCCATACCTGTTATTGAAAATGCAAAATCTAAAGAAAATAATTCTACAAATGCAAAAATATATTATAGGATTAAGATACGAAGTTTACAATTGTTTCCAGTGGAAATTTGTCTAATACAATAGGTGTTAGATGCTGGAAATTTTATGATGATTTTATTTTAATAGCTATCAAACATTTTTGCCCAACTAAAAGGATAAAATAATAACAATTTGTTTATTTTTTTATAGATCAAAATTCCCTTCTAGGGCATTGCCCCATGTAAAATTGAAACATTAAATTTATTTTTTGGATTTCTCATTTGTTAACTTAAATTTATTCAATGTTTCTAGTGGAAAATGGCACTATGTTATTCTATTGATATATGAGTTTAGTTATTATTAAATTTAGAATTATAAATCTGTTAATGCAAAGTGATCTGGCAAATGTATATAGGGATAGAAATGATCATAGATTATCATCCTCTACTAGACCAGAAGGGGATCGATTGAGATTAAAATAATGACTCTAAAAAAATAGTAAAAGAGTAGTACCATGAGAGGTCAACTATATAAGGAAAGCAATATTTATTTTAAAAAACAAAAACAAAAATTATTTGGATTACAAGGTTTGAGATCCTACCAAAAATGTGACACTACAACTTTATCTAATGAAAAGAATCTTTAAGGTACAATCCATATTCAAATAAAAAATAAATGGACTACACAATAAAGAGAGAATGTGTCGAGAAAGGGTAAGATGAAGGTTTGAATTTAGTCATCTATCCTACTAACTATTCCAGCCATTCTAGATTTATTTTGATAGAAAACATATGAAATAAGCGCTATCATTATTTTAACAAATATACTAACCTAACTGACCAAAGATTAATTATGAACATGTAACCCTCCCCCATTCTTCCATCTCTCCTCCTCCTTTGCTATGTTTTCTTATTTTCCTCTAATAACCCCCTACTATTTTCCTTTCTTCCTTCCTTTCTTTTTTTTGTTACCATTTTCACATTCTAAAGGCTAATAAATAGAGCCCAACATTTAATTTTTCTCACCCAACTTCATTATACACTTCATCTACTTTATTATTCCCCTATGTGGCACAAAGGTCGAGTGGGATTTCACCAGGATAAAATGTTCAAGTCAATGTTGAATTTAATCCCAACTATATTTTTGTCCCCCAAGGGTGATGTGTTAGTTGAACGTAGAAGATTTCATTTGAAAGAGAATTAAATATTTAAATTTTTTTAATATTATTTCTTTTTCTATCTTATGGTATTTTTTTAACTAAAAGCATTTAATGTATTCTCCCTAGTCATGCATGTTCTAGGCCATGTAAAAATCCTATAATTACTATAGAAAGGGTAAAGATATTTCATTTTGCTTCATAAATTAATCCACTAAAAGAGGTTTGATCAAAAGGTAAACACTATAGCTAACCCATTGATGGGATCCTTATGTCATGATCAGTTCACTTGATTAACACCACATCTTTCTTTTTTCTTGACACCTTATCTATTCCAACTCTCCTCGATGATACCCTCCCTCTTTGTAGGTCTGGAGTAACATGTTTTATAATCACACACTTAAACGATACTAGTTAGTAGTTAATAAATTTAAACATTAACCAAAAATTAATATAATGCTAAAGTATTAACGCATCCATACATTTCTTAAAAATATTCTTGCTTGCCCTGCACAACTCAATGTCAAAATATATGTTAGATCAGTATATCTATCATTAATCATTATAAGCTTCAAAATAGTATAATGCATAATAATAATAATCTTAAGAATGTATCAATTTAGTTTGATAATTATACTAGTAGCCAATAGTAAATAAACATCCAAATATTATTCAACTAAGTTCATATGGCACACCACGTTGATATGTGTAAATAATTTTTACATGAATATAAAAATGGGATATGACATCCTCCTCTCCTCAGAAAATACAATGCCTTGATGTCTACTATAATATAAGTAATTAAGTAAACAGGGGTGGAAAATATTTGTAGACTTCATCATAGTTTTCCCATGCTCACTTTCCTCAAAATATTTGTCCCTCTGGATGTTACACTAGGAAACTTTCCTATTCCACAAAGTCAATTTGCAAGTAGGAACAATCCATAGGGGTTCTACTAGAACCACTCCCAGATCCTGTACTTGTAAAATTTTCCAATCAAAAACATAAGACACATCTACATGATAATATTTCAATAAAGAAACATGAAAAAAATTATGAAGTCGAGCAAGTACTGGTGGTAGTGTAAGTGTATAGGTAATAGGGTTAATAAACTCAAGCACATCAAATGGTCCTACATATTTTGGTGCTTGTTTGGATGACTTCCCAAACATGATATAACTTTTCTATGGTTTTACCCTAAAAAACCTTATCCCTTACTTCAAAAAATATAAGAGTCCACTTCTTATTAGCATAACTCTTTTACTTATCTACAACCTTGAAAAGTATTTTTTGAATGAGCTTACCTTGTTCCTCCATATCCTATAGCATTTTTGGGCCAATCATAACTCTATCAGCTATATTATCCTAACTAAGGGGTATATGACACTTCTTATTATAAAGTGCCTCAAAGGGAACCATGCCAAGAGTCAAATGATGTGAATTATTATATGCAAACTCTATAAACTTTATATAATAATGAGCTAAGCCCATGAAACTATGGACTTTGTGAACATTCATAGGAGATGTCCATTACTTGATGGCTCAAATATTAGCATGAACAACTCAAATAGATTCATCTAAAATGTTGTGTCCTAAGTAATGTACCCTCTTTTGGAATAAGACATAATTAGACAACTTGTCATAATCTTATGCTCTCTTAATTGTTGCATCAATAATCAAAAATATCAAACATTTTCCTATTTAGATTTTGAATAACTCAAAATGTCATCCAAAAATACCAAAATAAAGTTGTCTAAATAGTCCTTAAATATGCTATTCATTAGGTTCATGAATGTTACTAAAGCATTCCTAAGCCTGAAAGCAAGAATTA
The DNA here is from genome assembly GCA_037957365.1 of Torreya grandis. NCBI lineage: Eukaryota > Viridiplantae > Streptophyta > Pinopsida > Cupressales > Taxaceae > Torreya > Torreya grandis. The sequence goes on along the minus strand of JARHVA010000292.1, from coordinate 2,936,409 downwards.
TGAGCTCGTACTGCTTGTAATGAGTCTAGAAAGTACCTTTTGGAATGTATTTGTCTTGAATGCTCAATTGATGATAACTTGACCTTAGATCTATTTTATAAAACATTGTTTCCCCTTGAATTTGATTAAAGAAATCATCAATACATGGCAAAGGATATCAATTCTTCACTATTATTTTATTGAACATTATATAGTCAATACAAAGCTTAAGGGTGCCATCCATATTTTTAATAAAACCACTAGATCACCTCAAGGAGATACGACTGCATGGATAAGACCTTTGGCTAACAATTCCTATAATTGAGCCTTTAATTTAAACAACTCAGTTGTCATAATTAGGTAAGGGGATTTTGACTTGGGCTCTGACCTAAGGATGATATAAATTGAGAAATTGAGTTCTTTCTTAGGTGGAAGACCTGGTAGTTCATCAAGAAAAACATCACTAAAATCACATAAAAAGGGTAATCTTCTATCATGGGTTCTTTCCCCTCTTCCACTTCATCAATTTATATTGTAAAAAGAATACATCCTTTTCATTTATCTTTATTCAACTACATTAAAAATATTTCCCTTATAGTAGGTTCACATTTTAATCACACAAATCTAGACTATCCTTCATCATCTAGACATGATATTGTTTTGTCAAAGAAATCAATGTTTGCTCAGCACTTTCATAACTATTTTACTCCAACTATCACATCATATGGTCCTAGGGGGGCCACATATATGTCTATAGTAGTAGTGAATCATAAAATCTCTAACTTAGCTTCAAACAAACATTTTTATAACTTTTTTATTGCTTGATGTTCATAATAGACTAACTAAGGATTAGACATAAAACTAATATTTTTTATCTTTCTAATAATTTTAGGAGATATAAAACACTCAGATGTTGTATCAATAAGCATAGTAATGGGACAACCAAAAAGTTCACCTACTACCTCCACTAGTATCACTTGAAAATCTACTCCCTCCATTGGTGTCTTAGATCAGACATGATTTGATCAGTGAGGACATTGGCTAGCATATTGATCACCTCCATAATTAAAGCACACACATTTCTTCTCTTGAGATTTTTCTTCATCACTGAATTTCCCACTGTTGATGTTATTGTTGTTATTATTGATATTACCATTTCATCCCTAATATCTATTGTTGGATTTTCCTAAATTCTCAAACTTGAAACTATTCCCAGAAACTATATTTCTATTCGCACCAATTTTATTTCCTTCCCAAAACTTCCTCTTAAAGGGAGGGTATTTTTTATGTTGAAACTACTTCCCTTTGTAATATAATTCCTTCATAGCAGATACAAAGGTCTTCAGTTTCTTCTCCTATTTTATAGGTTTTTCAAAAACTTCATCCATAGTAGTTTATCCATGGTGGTTGACACTAGTGCTGATTTGAAGGTTTAAACCCAAAATAATCTTTCTAATATGAAACTTCTCATCACTTTGAGACTTTGGTATATATTTTAGAAGTTGAGTGAAACTCTCCTAATAAGTAGTGATTGACATATCTCCTTGTTGTAGATTCTAAAACTCTATCATATTTATATCAAAGTATAACTATGGCAACCATATTTTTTTAAAAAAGACAGAAACTATTCCAAAGCAATCCTTTTTACAGCCAAATTTATTTAAGCCTTCAATTTTTCCCACCAAGCTGATGCTTCACCCAAGAGTTGGTAGGCTACCCAAATAACTTTGGTTTCCTCCAAAGAGTTCTAAAGTTAAAAATACTTTTCCATTTAAATAATCCAATTTTTTTCTCCATCTTCAAGTCCTATCTCATTGTACTTATGTTAAGCTATCCACTTCAGCTATCTTACCAATTTGGTTTGAAATTGAGGTCACTTGGGTGGGTGCACATTACAAATATTTCCAATAGGATTTTCTTGGTTTTTCTCAACTACATTCTAGTCATCTTCATCATTGATTGGATTTCTTAGGTTTTCTTCATGACCTTATCTATAAGTAAGGTTTTGTACTTGTTGTTCCATGATACCCATCCTCTCTTGAGTTGCAGTTAACATATCTAATATTTGGTCAAGCTTAGCTTGAAAATATTCCTCATTTTGATCACTTCCATCATTGTTATGTGTTTGGGCCATAGTCACTTGGTAGGATAAAATAGTATAAACTCAAAAATATAGCAAACCTATTATGCTTGAGTGTTGATGCTAGGCTTTGATACCATGATGTGACATCCCCTTTAGGGTATAATTAAACTAACTATTTTTTAATAAATATAATTTTAGATTAACTATCTAACCTAAAGTTATATCACATAATCTTAAACCATACATACATTTAGAATTATATCAAGCATTGGGAGAACAACTCATTTTGATCAGTTTAGCTTATCAATCTACTTCCAAAATAATATACCATAGTAAATTTTATGCACTTAAAATAACTTGCATAAATCAAAGGTGTACTATAATTTGTTTTGCATCCATTACTCACATGATATACACTTAACAAAAACTAAATGTAATTTATATCATAATATCAACATCTCAAACATATGTTTTTATGATAAATACTTATTAAGACAATTTTATTTTATCAATTTCACTCATTCACTATCATAATGAACTGTGACATGTAACTATACATTACAATATTAGAATACATTTATTTATTAACTTGAACATCTAATTATCATTTAAAATTAACAACATTATAAATCATAAATATATGATCTGAGTTATATAACTAAGACTGAATCAAATGTCCTTATTAATTTATAATTTCAGTAATTACCATAATCATCTTTGTTTAACATTTGATCCTTTATAAATTAAGTAGATGAGTTATCATAGATCTTCAATAAACCAAATTGATGTAAATAGGGATAATATTATATAGGGATTTTCCTCCAACCACAGAGCCTTTTAGATCCCCTGAACACCTTTCATCCACTAAGAGTGGCCCTACCTTTAACGAGTAGGATAGATAAGAGTCTAAAAACTGAGAAAGAGATCATTTACCAACACCGTGGCTACTCAACATTTCTTATTGTGAGTGTGACTTTGAATCGAGACTATAATTAAAATATTCACAATGTATACTACCCATATACATTACTTATAACTATAAGTGTTTAGATTCACCAAGTACCCCTTGTTGAATCTTAACTCATTGGGTAACTGAATTACTATGAGATGATGCTTTACATGAGTGTCCCATACCACCCACATAAATCATTGACTTATCCATATGTTGAGGAATCATTAGTTTATTAATATAAGAATCTTATTCTAACCTAATTTGTTATCTTTGATTTCTATGTTTTGATGCTTAGTACAGTCATTCTTTCCTCAAAATAAAACTTTCACCCTACCTCTTATTTACTCATTAAGGAAACTTGATGACGGTTAAGCTAGATATAAATTTAGTAAAATCTAAATGATGATTATTCGTCATTATCCATTTCTAAATGATTCTGCAATAGTTATATAACCCCAAGAACTCCATTCAAATAATGCTAATTGTTAAGTTATCGAACTAACTCCTGCATTATTAGTGATGTCCTTTAAGGATTTCAATTTTTTTTTGGATAAAATAATCAACTGAACATAAATTCATCTACTGTGTGGGATTATTACTCCTAAAATTTTGACTTATTTCTACATAGTAATAGGTTATTACCAAAAATATTGCTTCAAATCGATAAATTTTTTATTCATAATGCTTTTATCTAAAATCATATTTTAATATAGTACAATATGATTTTAGTGGCATGGATATGAAGATAATCTTAATTTTTATTCTATTATATTTTGTTTCCATTTCCTAATATAAATTTCATGTTGACATAGAAAATTACATTTTACTTTATTTTTACCAAGTGCTCCTTTATTTTTTATAAACTTATTCAAACTTTTTATTATTACTCCTTAGA
>JARHVA010000292.1:2912500-2927500 GCA_037957365.1 Torreya grandis | reverse complement strand
ACATTTAGAATTATATTATTAGAGTACAATTGTGTGTTGATGTCTAGGGTAATCTAACTAGTTGGCAACATAATGTAGTGGTCATGAAATAATTAGGGCAACCACTGTTCATGCAATTGACACCCTATATTTAAAGTGTATATTATGAGATTCCAACAAGGAAATGTACATATGAAAAGGCATTACATTTTTTTTATAGATAATGTAACATTTTGAATCATTTGTTTGTGAATAAGAGGTTGGGGAATAAGATTGACATTAACATTCATAAGAGGAGAAGGTGTGAAATGTTGATAGCATTGATTCAAAACAACTTTTAGAGGTTTATTATCCATTTTAAAAATGTGGTTTTGCATTTGGATAATTTTAAAAAGAGTCACTATGATTAGCCCTATAATTGTCATCTATGTTATTTATTTTTAAGGATTCATTCTCCTTTCCTTAATTATCTAAACAAAGGGAATGCTTGATCTCTCCAAATTTGCGGTCCCAATGACTCACCTATACTTTTTAAATATGATAACAAAAGAGATTCTCTTCATGACCAACACTTATCTAGATAAGAAAGCTTTAAGCATGTACATTCTACTAATACCATAGTTGATAGCTCAAATATCAGCATGATGATTCTCTCTTTTATCATATGGATTTGATAACTCTTTAATGAGATGCTTACCAACATGAAATGATTGGAAAGCTGCTATATATTTCTTAATAGATTAGATGTGATATGGTTGACTTCTATCCATCCACTATTGCTCTTGGTCCTTTCTCAAGCGCACCTACACCAAAAGTAACATATGATGAATGAAAATAAAACAAATTTTATGCCTTGAAATCACTATTAACCTCAAAATAACCATGCCCCATATAATGGATCATTAAACATGCTTCTTGTAATAAATTGATTATCCCATTTCTATTTGGGCATTTGAAAAGCACACACTCAAAAATGTCAAACATATATTCTTGAGGTCCTTGATCCACAATCTCTCCTCCAAATAATAAGATGATATCATCAAATAATTTGTATGTATCAGGAACATGTTGCAGAAGAGAGATCAACATTATCCCATCAAGGACATGGGCAATTTGGCACAAACATCTGATGTCTAGAACGTTATAACACTGTTCAATCCTATTGAAATTCCATCCATCAAAAAAGCTTTAGGATGAGAAAATAGCATTTACCCTACATAAATTTTTAATAGAAAACAAAAAAATTCCATGTTTCAGTAATGCAAATTTAATTTTTTAAACTTTATTCTATTACCAAAGAACTTTCCCTAAATATCACACCTATGATGACTCTATTTTATTGACCTCCATAGATTCCATGACACATTTAATCTCCAACTATTTTGTCACCATAAATTTTGAGTCCTAAAAGTTAGAATAAATAAGACTTTAGTTAATCATGTGAATAATCTTAAATAGCAAAAATCTAAGATGCATTTGTACCACCTAAGATGGATTTTTTGAAAAAACATTCAGCACATAGTCTATGATAACCCTGGTCGATTGGATTTCAACTATGACTTCCTATAGCCATAATACAAATCAAACATGCAATAAGTGGCATAAAACAAAAATTTTAAAAAACCATTAAGGAACTCTTAATAAAAAACATTTCTCTTGCATAACTACCTACCTTCATAAATACATCAATATATGGATCTGGTTTGATGCCTACCTCCATAATTAAGTATCTATTGTTCGATTTTCATAAATTCCCAAACTTGGAACTATTCCCAGAAACTATATTTCTATTCCAACCAATTTTATTTCCTTTCCAAAACTTCTTCTTAAAGGGAGGGTATTTTTTATGTTGAAATTGCTTCCCTTTGTAATAGAATTCCTTAATAGCTAATACAAAGGTCTTCAGTTTATTCACCTATTTTATAGGTTTTTCAAAAACTTCATCCATAGTAGTTTATCCATGGAGGTTGACACCGGTGCTGATTTGAGGGTTTAAACCCAAAATAATCTTTCTAATATGAATCTTCTCATCACTTTGAGACTTTGGTACATATTTTAGAAGTTGAGTGAAACTCTCCCAATAAGTAGTGATTGACATATCTCCTTGTTGGAGATTCTAAAACTCTATCATATTTATATCAAAGTATAACTATGGCAACCATATTTTTTTAAAGAAGGCACAAACTATTCCAAAGCAGTCACTTTTGTAGCCAAATTTATTTAAGCCTTCAATTTTTCCCACCAAACTGATGCTTCACCCAAGAGTTGGTAGGCTACCCAAATAACTTTGGTTTCCTCCAAAGAATTCTAAAGTTAAAAATACTTTTCCATTTCAATAATCCAATTTTTTTCTCCATCCTCAAGTACTATCTCATTGTACTCAGGTTGGGCTATCCACTTCAGGTCTCTTACCAATTTGGTTTGAAATTGAGGTCACTTGGGTGGGTGCACATTACAAACATTTGCATTAAGATTTTCTTGATTTTTCTCAACTACATTCTAGTCATCTTCATCATTGATTGGATTTCTTAGGTTTTCTTCATGACCTTGTCTATAAGTAAGGTTTTGTACTTGTTGTTCCATGATACCCATCCTCTCTTGAGTTATAGTTACCATATCTAATATTTGGTCAAGCTTCGCTTCAAATTATTCCTCATTTTGATCACTTCCATCATTGTTATGTGTTTGGGCCATAGTAACTTGGTGGGATAAAATAGTAGAAACTCAAAAATATAGCAAACCCATTACACTTGAGTGTTGATGCTAGGCTTTGATACCATGATGTGACATGCCCTTCAGGGTATAATTAAACTAACTATTTTTTAATAAATATATTTTTAGATTAACTATCTAACCTAAAGTTATATCACATAATCTTAAACCATACATACATTTAGAATAATATCAAGCATTGGGAGAACAACTCATTTTGATCAGTTTAGCTTATCAATCTACTTCCAAAATAATATACCACAGTAAATTTTATGCACTTAAAATAACTTGCATAAATCAAAAGTGTACTAATATTTGTTTTGCATCCATTACTCACATGATATAGACTTAAAAGAAACTAAATGTAATTTATATCATAATATCAACATCTCAAACATATGTTTTTACGATAAATACTTATTAAAAAAAAATTATTTTATCAATTTCACTCATTCACTATCATAATGAACTGTGACATGTAACTATACATTACAATAGTAGAATATATTTATTTATTAACTTGAACGTCCAATTATCATTTAAAATTAACAACATTATAAATCATAAATATATGATCTGAGTTATATAACTAAGACTAAATCAAATGTCCTTATTGATTTATAATATTAGTAATTACCATAATCATCTTTGTTTAACATTTGATCCTTTATAAATTGAGTAAGTAGATGAGTTATCATAGATCTTTAATAAACCAAATTGATGTAAATAGGGAGAATATTATATAGGGATTTTCCTCCAACCACAGAGCCTTTTAGATCCCCTACACACCTTTCATCCACAAAGAGTGGCCCTACCTTTAATGAGTAGGATAGATAAGAGTCTAAAAACTGAGAAAGAGATCATTTACCAACACTGTGGCTACTCAACATTTCTTACTATGAGTGCGACTTGGAATCGAGACTACAACTAAAATATTCACAATGTATACTACCCATATAAATTACTTAGAACTATAAGTTTTTAGATTCACCAAGTACCCCTTGTTGAATCTTAACTCATTGGGTAACTGAACTACTATGAGATGATGCTTTACATGAGTGTCCCATACCACCCACATAAATCATTGACTTATCCATATGTTGAGGAATTATTAGTTTATTAATATAAGAATCTTATTCTATCCTAATTTATTATTTTTGATTTCTATGTTTTGATGCTCAGTACAGTCATTCTTTCCTCAAAATAGAACTTTCACCTTACCTCTTATTTACTCATTAAGGAAACTTGATGACGGTTAAGCTAGGTATAAATTTAGTAAAATCTGAATGATGATTATTCATCTTTATCCATTTCTATATGATTCTACCATAGTTATATAACCCCAATAACTCCATTCAAATAATGCTAATTGTTTAGTTTTTGAACTAGCTCCTACATTATTAGTTTTTTTCTGATAAAATAATCAACTGAACATAAATTCATCTACTGTGTGGGATTATTACTCCTAAAATTTTGACTTATTTCTACAAACTAATAGGTTATTACCAAAAGTATTACTTCAAATTGATAAATTTTGTATTCATAATGCTTTTATCTAAAATTGTGTTTAATTATAGTACAATATGATTTTAGTGGCATAGATATGAAGATAATATTAATTTTTATTCTATTATATTTTGTTTCCATTTCCTAATATAAATTTCATGTTGACATAGAAAATTACATTTTACTTTATTTTTATCAAATGCTCCTTTATGTTTTATAAACTGATTCAAACTCATTATTATTACTCCTTAGAAACTAGTTTAAAGTTATCAGTCAATACAAATCTTTATGAACAAAAATAATAGGTTTGAAACTTTGGCCAAAATATTTAATTTGGAAAACATTGCATATACATTTTATTCTTTTCACATAAAAAGATGACTCAAGAGATGCAAAACCATGGTGATATGGTAAAGTAGAAAGAGATTAATATGTATTAAAAAAATAAAAATAAAAGGGGTCAAGGTAAATTTAAGATTGCCATACCTATTATTGCAAATACAAAAATAAAACTAAAGAATTTTGCTAGTGCAAAAGTATATTTTAGGATTAACGTGCCAAGTTTACAATTATTTCTAGTGGACATTTATCTAATACAACATGGGTTATTAGATGTTATAAATTTTATGATGTTTTTATTTTACCCACTATCAAATTTTTTTGCCTAGCTAAATGGTTAAAAGAATAAAAATTAGTTTATTTTTGTACAGATAAAAATTCCATTCTAAAGCATCACCCCAATTGTAGATAGGTGAGAAGTAAATAAGCATTAATCATACAAGGGAAGAAGCAAAAGGAACACAAAGGTGGCCAAGGGGCCATGCAAACAAGGGGCATGGACACATGTCACTCAAACTGCGAAAGAAAGCATATAAGACATATTCAAATACCACATATACATATAATTGGAAATAATTAAACTTGGCACAAGGGCCACAATCACATAGAAGAGTACAAGCAAAAGACATTGGCAAATGTCCTAAGGCACATACAATAGATAAAATAAGAACTGAGAAAGTCAATCACATCTAGCTACACAAAATAATAAAGGAAAGCATGTAATATACTAGAAATACAAATACATCTAACTAATCAAAGCAAGAAGTGAAATTATGAAAAACATGTAGTATAAGACTAGGTAGATTATAAGAAATACACAAGTTCTATATACTAGTGAATCTCAATAAAATAATCTATATAAACTAGTGAGTAATGTACATCAACATAATAACTAGAGTGTCTAGTGTAAGAATGGCATAACCTGGATGGTGTAGTGATGTAGAAAATGCTCCCAATGGGTAGATATATTGATGTGTGTCTTGAATGTAGAAGTAAGATGCCCCCTCAATAGGTAAAGTGAAGCAATCATGGATTTAGATGTCACTGCACACACTCAAATAAGATAAGGTGAAGAATGGTAATGTAGATAAATCAACAAAAAATAGCATAGAATAGAGAATGTAAGTCTCGCATGGTAGTAGCCATGAAATTGGTAAATGATCTCTTTCTCAATTTTTAGAATCTTATCTATCCTATTCATGAGGTGTACGGCCACTCTAAGTAGATGAGAGGTGTTCAGAAGATCTAAATAGGTTTGTGGTTAGAGGCATAACCCTCTATGATATTTTCCATCTCTGAATCAATTTTGTGTACTAAGGATTTGCAATAACTCTTCTACTTACTCAGTTGACAAAGGATCAAATGTTAGATTAAGATGATTATGGTAATTAATTATGTACATTATTGAAGTATGTTTCTTAAAATGGTAAATTAATAAGGAAATTTGATTCAGTCCTAGTTGTATGATTCAAATCATATATGTATGATTTATAATGTTATTAGTTTGAAATGATAATTGGATATTTAAGTTAAGAAATAAATGTACTATGTTATTGTAATGTATAATTAAATGTCATAGTTCATTGCGATAGTGAATGAGTGAAATTGATAGAATAGAATTGTTTTAATAAATCTTTATTTTAACTACTTATATTTGAGATGTTGATATTATGATATAAATTACATTTAGTTTATGTTTAGTTTATGACATGTGAGTGATGGATGCAAAACAAATTATAGTACACTTTTGATTTAAGCAAGTTATTTTAAGGGCATAAAATTTATTATGGTATACTGTATAGGAAGTATATTGATAAGCTAAACTGATCACTATGACTTGTTCCTCCAATGCTCAATATAATTCTAAATGTATGGTTTAAGATTATGTGATATAAACTTTTATTTAGATAGTTAATCTAAAATTATAATGTGTGTGTGTGTGTGTGTGTGTGTGTGTGTGTGTGTGTGTGTGTGTGTTTGTGTGTGTGTGTGTGTGTGTGTGTGTCTGTGTGTGTGTGTGTGTGTGTGTGTGTGTGTGTGTGTGTGTGTGTGTGTGTGTGTGTGTGTGTGTGTGTGTGTGTGTGTGTGTGTTTAATTTAAGAGTCTAATTCTTATCAACATAAGTCTTTTACTTATCTTCAACCTCAAAATTTATTTTTTTAAAGAGCTTAACTTGTTCCTCCATATCCTAGAGCATTTTTGGGCCAATCACAACCCTATAACCTAGATTATCCTAACTAAGTGGTGTACAACACTTCCTACAATAAAGTACATTAAAGGGAACTATGCCAAGACTCGAATGGTATGAATTATCATACATGAACTCCAAAAACTTTATATAATACTAAGATAATCCCATCAAACTATGGACTTTGTGAAAATTCTTAAGATATGGCCATTACTTGATGGCTCAAAGCATAGCAGGGTGAACTAAAATAGCTTTAGCTAAATTGATGTGTCCTAAGTAATGCACCCTCTTCTGGAAGAACACATAGTTAGATAACTTGCCATAAATATTATACTCTCTTAATTGTTCCATCACTAATAAAAAAATATCAAACATCTTCCACTTCAAATTTTGAATAACTCAAAATGTCATCCCAAAATACCAAAACAAAGTTGTCTAAGTAGTCCTTGAATATGATATTCATTAGGTTCATGAATGCTGCTAGAGCATTTGTAAGCTTGAAGAGAAGTATTATGATCTCATACTACCCATGATGAGTTTCAATCCTCAATTGATCATAATGCGACCTCAAATCTATTTTAGAAATAATTATTTCTCCTTGCATTTTATTAAAGAAATCATCAAAGCATGGCAACAGATATATATTCTTCACTATTCCTTTATTGAGAATTTCTATAGTCAATACAAAGCTTAAGGGTGCCATCCTTATTTTTAATAAAAACCATTGGATCACCCCAAGGAAATATAATTGGATGGATAAGACATTTGGCTAATATTTCCTACAATTGAGCCTTTAAATCGAACAACTTAGTTCTCATCATTAGGTAAGGGGATTTTGAATTAGGCTCTAGCACAAGGATGATATAAATTGAGAAATTGATTTCTCTCTTTGGTGGAAGCCTTGGTAGTTCATAAAAAAAAAACATCACAAAAATCAAATAGAAAAGGGTAATCTTCTATCGTGGGTTATTTTCTCTCTTCCACTTCATCAAGTTATACACTAAAAAGAATAAATCCTTTTCATTTAGATTTCTTCAACTGCATCACAAATATTTCCCTTAGAGTAACTTCACATTTAACTTGCACAAATCTAGAATATCCTTCATCATCTAGACATGATATTATTTTAGCAAAGAAATTAATGTTAGCTCAATGCTTCCACAACCAGTTTACTCCAATTATCACATCATACAATTCTAGCGGGGCCACATGTAGGTCTATAGTAGTAGTGAATCATAAAATATCTAACTTAGCTTCAATCTACCCATCCTCTCTTGAGTAACAATTACCATATCCAATACATGGTCAAGCTTAGCTTAAAATTCTTCTCCATTTTGATCGCTTCCATCATTTTTATGTGTTTGGGCAATAGCAACTTGGTAGGATAAAATAATAACAACTAAAAAATGTAGCAAGCCCATTAGGACTGAGTAATGCAAATTTTATTTTTTTAACTTTATTCTATTACCAAAGAACTTTCCCTAAATATCACACCTATGATGACTCTATTCTATTGACCTCCATAGATTCCATGACACATTTAGTCTCCAACTATTTTGTCACCATAAATTTTGAGTCCTAAAAGTTAGAATATATAAGACTATAGTTAATCATGTGAATAATCTTAAATAGCGAAAATCTAAGAAGCATTTGTACCATCTAAGATGGAATTTTTGAAAAAAATATTCAGCACATAGTCTATGATAAGCCTGGTCAATTGGATTTTAACTATGACTTCCTATAGCCATAATACAGACCAAACATGCAATAGGTGGCATAAAACAAAAATTGAAAAAAACCATTGAGGAGCTCTTAATAAAAAACATTTCTCTAGCATAACTACCTACCTTCATAAATACATCAATATATGGATCTGGTTTGATGCCTTTCTATTTCTCTCATCTTGAAAGTTATTCTAATAGGTCTGTAAGTAATATGAATATTTAGTCTTGTGAAAACATAGAAAAGCATTGTAGTTGTGGGGAATGCATACACAAGAACTCTCCATATCCTAACCTAACACCTTAACATCGGCCAAATAATTCCATTGTTTCACTTACGGTCATTTCTACATTGTGTAAATCATTTAGCAAATGTATGTGTATGTTCTCTATGCCATAAATTATGTCAATGAGTGTCCATTATATGTCACATTTCTATTAATCTATTTTTTTAAGTCAAAATTTCATAAAATTTTGGATATGAATGTTACCACATTAATCTTTTCTCTAGATATCAAATAGGGTATGAGAAATCAATTGTTGTATTCACTAAGATAGAATTGGGAATTTGGGACCAAATACAGAAATAAATGGATCCAAACATTTTAATAGAGATGAAAAAAATCCTAGATTCTCTAAACAACATATTCACTCTCTATGTATGATAAAATAAATAGTAGTTGAACTTACTCTGAGATTGCGGTCAGGTTCCCCAACCAAAGTTGTTAGCAATGTAGTTTTTCCCACACCATGTCATCCTAAGTGGATCAATGACATGTTGATTACAAGAAAGAAATTCCTCAGTAAACAATAAGGATTGTAGACTTCCTATTCCTTAATAGGTTATCATAGATGTCTAAAATCCCTCAATCCACTTAACAAAAATCAAAGCATCATTGAAACAGTCTAGACGTCAAGCAAAAGGAATCAGAAGCAAGCAACAAAAAGTAGAAGCGAGTATTATGCAATCTATTTATTGAAATGGTTTGAACTAGATTAGAAGGGAATAAATCTATTTGTATTAAGGGCCTCTAGGCTTCCAAAACACCCATGACTATGCCCTCACCCTCGGTGTTTGCAATCAACTTCTTATTGAAGAAATGGGAACCGAACAGAGTATTGACTTTGTTTCACCAAATACAACCAATGGGTATCCAACTTGGTCAGCTCACCTTTGCCACCATAGTCCAAACTTATGTCAAAACAAAAAAAAATTAAATAAGGTATCGACACACAAAAAAAATTGGGAATTTGTCACCTCCAAAAATGTGATCCCGCATAGACGAAAAGTATTCTATTTTTGATCAAAGATTTAACTGGTAAAACAATCCCCTACCATGTTCCAATCTGACCTATATGCATCTCATTATCAATCTATTCTCATGACCCTTATTATACCCAATACCTAGGATTTATTTGTAGCACCCTATGGAAAGTCTCTATCCTTCTAAAACCATGAATCCATGTTGTCCCAAGCCTTAGCCGAGCTATAGAGAAACACAGTAAAGTCCATTGTGTAATACCCTAAATAGTCCCTCTGATATCCATACTTTTAATGATGGGCCGTTTTTTCAAGTTTTTTTAGCAATGGTTTTCATAATAATTATAAAATTATGAATTTATAAAAAATTAAGAAAAGAGATGTTAAAGATGATATTATGATTCATCTCAAAACAACCCCCCTTGTAGTAGTGAGCTAACCCATGGGGGCTTCAAATATTCAATATTACTACACAACAAATCTTTACTTTTACGAGGATGGGCTCATCCATCCTTCGAGCTATAGTGTGTTCCAATTACATTGTGCAATGTGATATTTACCCCAATATTTATTTTTTAGTTAATTATTTTTAATTAAATATTTATTTTTTAGTTACTTCTATACTCAATAAAAAAATGATTTTTTAGTTACTTTCTATACCTAATAAAAATATTATTTTTTAATGTTACAATAATTTATGATTTTTTTTTCAAATAATATTCAAACCATGGATCTAGTCACATACATATTATTTATGAGGATGGGCTCATCTAAACAAATTTCAAATACACTTTGTTGTTACTTAAATATTTATTTTTTAGTTACTTTTTATACCTAATAAAAGAAATTAATTTTTAATATGACAATATTCTATAAAATTATTTTAAATCTTATTCAAATCACGTGTCTAATCGTATAAATTGAAATGGATGGCATTTAAAAATTCACTTTAAGAAATGGAGTACATTAACCATCTATTCAAACATGTAATCCAGAAAATATTAATTTTTTAAATACTTTCTATATCAAATAAAAATATATATGACAATATTTTATTCAAACCACGTGTACAATAACCATCTACTCAAACATGTAATCCAAAAGATATTAATTTTTTATTTACTTTCTATATCTAATAAAAATATATATGATAATATTTTATTAAAACCACGTATATGGACGATGACAATATTTTATTCAAACCATGTGTATGGACGACACAAAAAAAAAAACATATCTCTAAAATGGAAATTAGCTCTAAGTAGTAATATATAACTAGAACTAGTTAATCCCGTAACAGTCAATTTATTCTCCCTCGTTATTTGACTATGCAGGTGGGATCCCCTAGTGTAGTTGATTGAATGTGATGTGACTGATCACAAACTAAGTGCAAGTGCCCAGATAAAATTAAAATTTATTTTAAATATCATTTGTGATGTGACTGGTAACAAACTAAGTGCAAGTGTCCAGATAAAATTAAAATTTATTTTTATTTTCATTTTAAATAGTAATATACAACTAGAACTAGTTAATCCCGTAACAGTCAATTTATTCTCCACCATTATTTGACTATGCAGTGGGATCCCCTAGTGTAGTTAATTGAATGTGACGTGACTGGTAGCAAACTAAGTGCAAGTGTCCAGATAAACTTAAAATCTATTTTAAATATCATTTTGTTGCGTATAAATATCTGTGTTGTGTTGAGGAGCTAATAACCTAAAACCAGGTTTTGGTTTTGTTCCTTTGATTCGTCGACCATGAACAGCGCAGCAGCTAACAAGCACCACATCAGCCTGTTCGAAAGTGAGGAGGAAGAGTTGGCCGGACAAGCGGAGGCATGGAAGTACACGTTTGCGTTTGTCGACTCTCTGACTGTAAAGTCCGCTGTTTTGCTGGGAATACCCGACATGATCGCCCGCCACGGCCCCAACGCAACGCTTTCTCTCTCGCAAAGAGGCGGACGTCAATTGCCTATTCAGAATTCTGCGCTTCCTCGTGGCGAAGAAGTTTTTCAGGGCCGAAATTGTGACCACCGATGCGGGGCTCGTTGAAATGAGATATGGACTGACGGCCGCTTCCAAGTGGCTGGTGAAGAGAGACGGGATATCCATGGTACCCATGCTGCTGATGCAGAATGACCGCACAAGCATGGCGCCGTGGCACCATTTTAACGAGTGCGTTCTCCAAGGGGGCGTTGCCTTCGAGAAGGCCAACGGCAAGCGCATTTGGGATTAGGCTTCTGGGCACCCTGAGTACAACGACCTGTACAACAAAGCCATGGCCTGCAACGCTGCCATCGTCGTGAAGGCCGTCTTGTCTAAATACAAGGGTTTCCAAGGCTTGACTTCCCTGGTGGACGTCGGAGGCGGCACCGGAACGGCCATTGCGGAGATTGTGAAGGCCTATCCTGCCATCAAAGGCTTCAATTACGGTCTCCCCCATGTCGTAGCTACGGCTCCCGATATACCAGGCATGATATTGATAATAATAATTTTAAGGATTACTATATTGATTTTAAAAGTGCCTCAATACTCTGAATTTCCTGCTATTCATTTTGATTTGATTTTTAATGTTTTACTTGTATGCAACATAATGAAGGGGTGGAGCATATTGGTGGAGACATGTTCAAAAGCGTGCCCTCTGCACACACCGTATTCACAAAGGTACGTACGCACATCGAATTTGAAGCTTGATTTTGTTTTTGTAATGCCAGATGATTTTCTGAATGGCTTTTTTTCCAAATTTCGCAGTGGATAATGCATGACTGGGCGGACGAAGAATGCATTCAAATTCTGAAGAATTTCAGAAAGGCAATTGTAGAGAGAGGGAAGGTGATCATAGTGGATGTGGTTTTGGATGCAGGAGAGAAGGCGACGCTGGATCCTAGTCTGGGTGTTTTGTCAGATCTGGTAGTGCTTGCGCACACCTCTGGTGGGAAAGAGAGGACGCAGGAGGAGTGGAAGAAAGTTTTAAAGGAAGCAGGATTTCCTCGTTTCAATGTCATTGCCATACCAGCAATGCAGTCTATTATTCCTTTTCCTTATTAGTTGTCCCTATCTATGTATTCTCTAGCTTTCTTTATTTGGCTTCCAAATGAATGGTGCTATTAGAGTGTGATGCGGCTTTTAGTACCTGCTGTTCAAAGGAATAATAATATAAAACATAATATAGTGCGTCCGTTTGGGTATCGTTATTTTAGAAAGTTTGAAAATATAATTTTACAACAAGATATTGTTATCTTAGAAAGTTAATAACGTAGATGAAAGATGAAAGATACAAGTTGTATTAGTATTGGTCATTATATTTTTACAATATTTTATTTTGATTTCTTTTTGTATTTTAAATGAGGAAATATAAAATATATATGTATAGAGCTGTATTTTCCTTTCTATAGTTGATAAAGGATTACGATTTTTTAAGTCATCATAAAATCATAACACTTATAATATTTTAATAATGTATATTTCATAAATTATTATTGTGTAAAGTGAGTGAGCTTAAGCAATTTTGGGATTAAATTTTGACTTACGTGTAGAAATCTTGATTAAAAGAGAAAAATAAGGAGAGAATATTAAAGAGTCGATGTCTCAGGTCAATGAATGAACTTGTAAATGTAAATCCTCACCAAAACACCAAACATGATGTTGAAGGAATAACATGAGCCCACTAAATCAAAAATAATATAACATTGGACTATGCCCTTTTTTAGCATGATGGGGGTGGCATCGACAAAAGAGAATTCCTTGTATACCAGGTTTAATGACTAGTAGTTGCCACAAACATGGAAGTTACACCAAAAGGGGGGTAATTTTACGTTTTGATAAAGTGGGGTTTTGTAAAGCAAAAGAGTTTAAATCAACAATTGTACTCTAATTAAAATCAATGACTGTTAACCATGTCTCACCTTTTATGCATGAAAATTTAAGCGATAATAATTTTATATTTATAGTGGACGTGATGGTAGAAAATGAGGTTGTGTATGGAGGAGACGTTTCATTTCACAATAAACTTCTGCAAAGACAAAGTTGTGGCGAAGGGAAAGTCCATACAAATAACGAAGGCGGTGAAATATTTCAAGATGTGTTGAGCAATGATGATGAGGGGCAATGAGGTGATGGACTCAAAGAACCCTGTAAAAATACATGTGTAAAATTCAGTGATATGTCAATATGTCAATGCAATCTATAGCTTCCTCTGACCTATTATAAATAGCCAATACATTGTTGAAAAAGGGGTCATCTCAATGAAATCAAATGCCAAATATCCAGTGGCTTCTCTAAAGACGTACATAAGGCATTATCTATCTTTTTGAATGAAAATTATTTAAACTAAAATCTAATAATATTAAATAATATTTACACAAATATATTAAAAGGTAAAATATTATTATAATATTTGAATTATGTACTTCAATAATTAAGATAAAAATAAGATAGATAACAATGGAAGGAAGGTAAAACATTCTTTTTGAAATATAATAATGTTAAAGAAGTTTGGTAGTTAGCTACATAATAAAATACACCTATCACAATCAACACATCACATTTGCATGCCTTATATATTTGTTTATTTACTTTTCATTCTATGATTTTTTTATTTTAGAGATTTTAAAAGAAAGAAAATATCATTAATAATAAACCTAAAAATTTGAAAAAAAAAAATCGAAACTACCTTTCACCAAGCCATCAATGATATAAGATTATGATTTCCCCTATAGTGGCATCATATTGTTAGCATAAATTTATCAAATACATTTTTTTTAAATATATAGATGCACTCTCATAATCAAATGCCCACTTCTTTTAATTATGGGAAGTGACCAAAATGGTTTCATTCAGCATAGATATATTGTGGATAATGTTATTATTGGCTAGGAAGGTATGGAATGGGATAGAATATCTAACAAGAAGGCATTGTTCCTGAAGATTGATTTTGAGAAAGCCTATGATCAAATTGAATGACCTTTTATCATAGTTATGCTTTAGGATCTAGGGTTTGATACCAAGTTTATTCACATCATCAATACTATCAATGGATCCCCATCTTAAAACTTTGAGATTTAGGATCCATCAGACAAGGTTACCCTGTTGCTCCTTCACTTTATGTTTTGGTCTCACTATTGATCATGTGTACTATTTGTCTTCTTGGTCTCACTCCAATGCCTCTTATGCAAAGATTGAAAATAATCTTTGAGACTTCATCTAGGTGAATTCTAAGTGGCCCTAGGCTTTTCATACAATATCTTGGGCTATTTGTGATCACCCTAAAGAAGCTAGTGGGCTGGGACTCTTAAA
>JARHVA010000292.1:2902500-2907500 GCA_037957365.1 Torreya grandis | reverse complement strand
AGTTATTATTAAATTTAGAATTCTAAATCTATTAATGAAAAGTGATATGGCAGATGTATATAGGGATAAAAATGATCATAGATTATCATCCTCTACTAGACCAGAAGGGGATCGATTGAGATTAAAATAATGATGCTAAAAAAATAGCAAAAGAGTAGTACCATGAGAGGTCAACTATATAAGGAAAGCAATATTTATTTAAAAAAATAAAAATAAAAATTATTTGGATTACAAACTTTGAGATCCTACCAAAAATGTGACACTGCAACTTTATCTAATGAAAAGAGTCTTTAAGGTACAATCCATATTCAAATGAAAAATAAATGGACTACACAATAAAGAGAGAATGTGTTGAGAAAGGGTAAGAGGAAGGTTTGAATTTAATCATCTATCCTACTAACTAGTCTAGCCATTCTAGATTTACATTGATAGAAAACATTTGAAACAAGAGCTATCATTATTTCAACAAATATACTAACCTAATTGACCAAAGGTTAATTATGAACATGTAACCCTCCCCCATTCTTCCATCTCTCCTCCTCCTTTGCTATGCTTTCTTATTTTCCTCTAATAACCCCCTACTCTTTTCCTTTCTTCCTTCCTTTCTTTTTTTTGTTACCATTTTCACATTCTAAAAGATAATAAAAAGAGCCCAACATTTAATTTTTTTCACCCAACTTCATTATACACTTCATCTACTTTATTATTCCCCTATGTGGCACAAAGGTTGAGTGGGATTTCACCAGGATAAAATATTCAAGTCAATGTTGAATTTAATCCCAACTATATTTTTGTCCCCAAAGGGTGACATGTTAGTTGAACGTAGAATATTTTATTTGAAATAGAATTAAATATTTAAATTTTTTTAATATTATTTCTTTTTCAATCTTACGGTAGTTTTTTTTAACTAAAAACATTTAATGTATTCTCCCTATTCATGCATGTTCTAAGCTATGTAAAAATCCTTTAATTACTATAGAAAGGGTAAAGATATTTGATTTAGCATCATAAATTAATGTACTAAAAGAGGTTCGATCAAAAGGTGAACACTATAGCTAACCCATTGATGGGATCCTTATGTCATGATCGGTTCACTTGATTGACACCACATCTTTATTTTTTATTGACACCTTATCTATTCCAACTCTCCTCGATGATACCTTCCCTCTTTGTAGGTCTGGAGTAACATGTGTTACAATCACACATTTAAATGATAGTAGTTAGTAGTTAATCAATTTAAACATTAACCAAAAATTAATATAATGCTAAAGTATTAATGCCTCCATACATTGCTTAAAAATATTCTTGCTTGCCCTGCACAACTCAATGTCAAAATATATGTTAGATCAGTCTATCTATCATTAATCATTATAAGCTTCAAAATAGTATAATGTATAATAATAATCATCTTAAGAATGTATCAATTTAGTTTGATAATGATACTAGTAGTCAATAGTAAATAAACATCAAAATTTTATCTAACTAAGTTCATATGGCAGACCACATAGATATGTGTAAATAATTATTACATGCATATAAAAATGTGATATGACATCCTCCTCTCCTCAAAAAAGACAACAGCTTGACGTCCACTATAATATAAATAATTAAGTAAACATGGGTGGAAAATATTTGTATACTTCATCATAGTTTTCCCATGCTCACTTTCCTCAAAATATTTGTCCCTCTGGATGTTACACTAGCAAACTTTCCTATTCCACAAAGTCAATTTGCATGTAGGAACAATCCATAGGGGTTCTACTAGAACCACTCCTAGATCTTGTACTTGTAAAATTTTCTAATAAAAAACATAAGACACATCTACATGATAAAATTTCAATAAAGAAACATGAAAAAAAATATGAAGTCGAGCAAGAATTGGTGGTAGTGTAAGTCTATAGGTAATCGGGTTAATAAACTCAAGGACATCAAATGGTCCTACATATCTTGGTGCTCGTTTGGATGACTTCCCAAACATGATATAAGTTTTCTATGGTTTTACCTAAAAAACCTTATCCCTTACTTTAAAAAATTTAAGAGTCCACTTCTTATCAGCATAACTCTTTTGCTTATCTACAACCTTGAAAAGTATTTTTTGAATGAACTTACCTTGTTCCTCCATATCTTATAGCATTTTTGGACCAATCATAACTCTATCACCTATATTATCCTAACTAAGGGGTTCCTACTATAAAGTGCCTCAAAGGGAACCATGCCAAGAGTCAAATGATGTGAATTATTATATGCAAACTCTATAAACTTTATATAATAATGAGCTAAGCCCATGAAACTATGGACTTTGTGAACATTCATAAGAGATGTCCATTACTTGATGGCTCAAATATTAGCATGAACAACTAAAATAGCTTCATCTAAAATGTTGTGTCCTAAGTAATGTACCCTCTTTTGGAATAAGACATAATTAGACAACATGTCATAATCTTATGCTCTCTTAATTGTTGCATCAATAATCAAAAATATCAAACATTTTCCTATTTAGATTTTGAATAACTCAAAATGTCATCCAAAAATACCAAAATAAAGTTGTCTAAATAGTCCTTAAATATGCTATTCATTTAGTTCATGAATGTTACTAAAGCATTCCTAAGCCTGAAAGCAAGAATTATGAGCTCGTATTGCTTGTAATGAGTCTAGAAAGTAGCTTTTGGAATGTATTTGTCTTGAATGCTCAGTTGATGATAACTTGACCTTAGATCTATTTTATAAAACATTGTTGCCCCTTGAATTTGATTATAGAAATCATCAATACATGGAAAAGGATATCAATTCTTCACTATTATTTTATTGAGCATTCTATAGTCAATACAAAGCTTAAGGGTGCCATCCATATTTTTAATAAAACCACTAGATCACCTCAAGGAGATACGACTGAATGGATAAGACCTTTGGCTAACAATTGCTATAATTGAGATTTTAATTTAAACAACTTAGTTGTCATAATTAGGTAAGGGGATTTTGACTTGGGCTCTGACCCAAGGATGATATAAATTGAGAAATTGAGTTCTTTCTTAGGTGGAAGACCTGGTAGTTCATCAAGAAAACATCACTAAAATCACATAAAAAGGGTAATCTTCTATCATGGGTTCTTTCCCCTCTTCCACTTCATCAATTTATATTGTAAAAAGAATACATCCTTTTCATTTATCTTTCTTCAACTACATTAAAAATATCTCCCTTATAGTAGCTTCACATTTTAATCACACAAATCTAGACTATCCTTCATCATCAAGACATGATATTGTTTTGTCAAAGAAATCAATGTTTGCTCAGCACTTTCATAACCATTTTACTCCAACTATCACATCATATGCTCCTAGGGGGGGCACATATATGTCTATAGTAGTAGTGAATCATAAAATCTCTAACTTAGCTTCAAACAAACATTTTTATAACTTTTTCATTGCTTGATGTTCATAATAGACCAACTAAGGATTAGACATAAAACTAATATTTTTTATCTTTCTAATAATATTAGGAGATATAAAACACTCAGATGTTGTATCAATAAGCATAGTAATGGGACAACCAAAAGGTTCACCTACTACCTCCACTAGTATCACTTGAAAATCTACTCCCTCCATTAGTGTCGTAGATCAGACCTGATTAGATCAGTGAGGACATTGGCTAGCATATTGATCACTTCCATAATTAAAGCACACACATTTCTTCTCTTGAGATTTTTCTTCATCACTAAATTTCCCACTGTTGATGTTATTGTTGTTATTATTGATATTACCATTTCATCCCTAATATCTATTGTTGGATTTTCCTAAATTCCCAAACTTGAAACTATTCCCAGAAACTATATTTCTATTCACACCAATTTTATTTCCTTTCCAAAACTTCTTCTTAAAGGGAGGGTATTTTTTATGTTGAAACTACTTCCCTTTGTAATAGAATTCCTTCATAGCTGATACAAAGGTCTTCAGTTTCTTCTCCTATTTTATAGGTTTTTCAAAAACTTCATCCATAGTAGTTTATCCATGGTGGTTGACACTGGTGCTGATTTGAAGGTTTAAACCCAAAATAATCTTTCTAATATGAGACTTTGGTATATATTTTAGAAGTTGAATGAAACTCTCCCAATAAGTAGTGATTGACATATCTCCTTGTTGGAGATTCTAAAACTCTATCATATTTATATCAAAGTATAACTATGGCAACCATATTTCTTTTTAAAAGACACAAACTATTCCAAAGCAGTCCTTTTTGTAGCCAAATTTATTTAAGCCTTCAATTTTTCCCACCAAGCTGATGCTTCACCCAAGAGTTGGTAGGCTACCCAAATAACTTTGGTTTCCTCCAAAGAGTTCTAAAGTTAAAAATACTTTTCCATTTCAATAATCCAATTTTTTTCTCCATCTTCAAGTACTATCTCATTGTACTTAGGTTAGGCTATCCACTTCAGGTATCTTACCAATTTGGTTTGAAATAGAGGTCACTTGTGTGGGTGCACATTACAAATTATTCCTCATTTTGATCACTTCCATCATTGTTATGTGTTTGGGCCATAGTAACTTGGTAGGATAAAATAGTAGAAATTCAAAAATATAGAAAACCCATTATGCTTGAGTGTTGATGCTAGGCTTTGATACCATGAAGTGACATCCCCTTCAGGGTGTAATTAAATTAACTATTTTTTAATAAATATACTTTTAGATTAACTATCTAACCTAAAGTTATATCACATAATCTTAAACCATACATACATTTAGAATTATATCAAGCATTAGGAGAACAACTCATCTTGATCAGTTTAGTGTATCAATCTACTTCCTAAATAATATACCATAGTAAATTTTATGCACTTAAAATAACTTGCATAAATCAAAAGTGTACTGTAATTTGTTTTGCATCCATTACTCACATGATATACACTTAACAAAAACTAAATGTAATTTATATCATAATATCAACATCTCAAACATATGTTTTTATGATAAATACTTATTAAGACAATTTTATTTTATCAATTTCAC
>JARHVA010000292.1:2885000-2890000 GCA_037957365.1 Torreya grandis | reverse complement strand
CCTTTTTACAAGTTTCTTTTAGCAAGGGTTTTCATAATAATTATAAAATTATGAATTTATTAAAAATTAAAAAAAGAGATGTTAAAGATGATATTATGATTCATCTCAAAACAACCCCCCTTGTAGTAGTGAGCTAACCCATGGGGGCTTCAAATATTCAATATTACTACACAACAAATCTTTACTTTTACGAGGATGGGCTCATCCATCCTTCGAGCTATAGTGTGTTCCAATTACATTGTGCAATGTGATATTTACCCCAATATTTATTTTTTAGCTAGTTATTTTTAATTAAATATTTATTTTTTAGTTACTTCTATACTCAATAAAAAAAACTATTTTTTAGTTACTTTCTATACTTAATAAAAATATTATTTTTTAATGTTACAATAATTTATGATTTTTTTTAAAAAAAAATCATATTCAAACGATGTATCTAGTCACATACATATTATTTATGAGGATGGGCTCATCTAAACAAATTTCAAATACACTTTGTTGTTACTTAAATATTTATTTTTTAGTTACTTTTTATACCCAATAAAAGAAATTAATTTTTAATATGACAATATTCTATAAAATTATTTTAAATCTTATTCAAATCATGTGTCTAATTGTATAAATTGAAATGGATGGCATTTAAAAATTCACTTTAAGAAATGGAGTACATTAACCATCTATTCAAACATGTAATCCAGAAAATAATAATTTTTTAAATACTTTCTATATCTAATAAAAATATATATGACAATATTTTATTCAAACCACATGTACAATAACCATCTACTCAAACATGTAATCCAAAAGATATTAATTTTTTATTTACTTTCTATATCTAATAAAAATATATATGACAATATTTTATTAAAACCACGTTTATGGACGATGACAATATTTTATTCAAACCATGTGTATGGACGACCAAAAAAAAAAAAAAAAAACAAATCGCTAAAATGGAAATTAGCTCTAAGTAGTAATATATAACTAGAACTAGTTAATCCCATAACAGTGAATTTATTCTCCCTCGTTATTTGACTATGCAGGTGGGATCCCCTAGTGTAGTTGATTGAATGTGACGTGACTGATAACAAACTAAGTGCAAGTGTCCAGATAAAATTAAAATTTATTTTAAATATCATTTTAAGTAGTAATATACAACTAGAACTAGTTAATCCCATAACAGTCAATTTATTCTCCCCCGTTATTTGACTATGCAGGTGGGATCCCCTAGTGTAGTTAATTGAATGTGAGGTGACTGGCAACAAACTAAGTGCAAGTGTCCAGATAAAATTAAAATCTATTTTAAATATCATTTTGTTGCCTATAAATATATGTGTTGTGTTGAGGAGCTAATAACCAAAACCCAGGTTTTGGTTTTGTTCCTTTGATTCGTCGACCATGAACAGCGCAGCAGCTAACAAGCACATCAGCCTGTTCGAAAGTGAGGAGGAAGAATTGGCCGGACAAGCGGAGGCATGGAAGTACACGTTTGCGTTTGTCGACTCTCTGACTGTAAAGTCCGCTGTTTTGCCCGCCAAGGCCCCAACGCAACGCTTTCTCTCTCGCAAATCGCCGCGGAACTTCCCAGCAAAGAGGCGGACGTCAATTGCTTATTCAGAATTCTGCGCTTCCTCGTGGCGAAGAAGTTTTTCAGGGCCGAAAGTGTGACCACCGATGGGGGGCTCGTTGAAATGAGATATGGACTGACGGCCGCTTCCAAGTGGCTGGTGAAGAGAGACGGGATATCCATGGTACCCATGCTGCTGATGCAGAATGACCGCACAAGCATGGCGCCGTGGCACCATTTTAACGAGTGCGTTCTCCAAGGGGGCGTTGCCTTCGAGAAGGCCAACGGCAAGCGCATTTGGGATTACGCTTCTGCGCACCCTGAGTACAACGACCTGTACAACAAAGCCATGGCCTGCAACGCTGCCATCGTCATGAAGGCCGTCTTGTCTAAATACAAGGGTTTCCAAGGCTTGACTTCCCTGGTGGACGTCGGAGGCGGCACCGGAACGGCCATTGCGGAGATTGTGAAGGTCTATCCTGCCATCAAAGGCTTCAATTACGATCTCCCCCATGTCGTAGCTACGGCTCCCATTATACCAGGCATGATATTGATAATAATAATTTTAAGGATTACTGTATTGATTTTAAAAGTGCCTCAACACTCTGAATTTCCTGCTATTCATTTTGATTTGAGTTTTAGTGTTGAACTTGTATGCAACATAATGAAGGGGTGGAGCATATTGGCGGAGACATGTTCAAAAGCGTGCCCTCTGCACACGCCGTATTCACAAAGGTACGTACGCACATCGAATTTGATGCTTGATTTTGTTTTTGTAATGTTAGATGATTTTCTGAATGGCTTTTTTTCCAAATTTCGCAGTGGATAATGCATGACTGGGCGGACGAAGAATGCATTCAAATTCTGAAGAATTTCAGAAAGGCAATTGGAGAGAGAGGGAAGGTGATCGTAGTGGATGTGGTTTTGGATGCAGGAGAGAAGGCGACGCTGGATCCTAGTCTGGGTGTTTTGTCTGATCTGGTAGTGCTTGCGCACACCTCTGGTGGGAAAGAGAGGACGCAGGAGGAGTGGAAGAAAGTTTTAATCGAAGCAGGATTTCCTCGTTTCAATGTCATTGCCATACCAGCAATGCAGTCTATTATCAAGGCTTTTCCTTATTAGTTCTCCCTATCTATGTATTCTCTAGCTTTCTTTATTTGGCTCCCAAATGAATGGTGCGATTAGAGTGTGATGCGGCTTTTAGTACATGCTGTTCAAAGGAATAATAACATAAAACATAATATAGTGCGTCCGTTTGGGTATCGTTATTTTAGAAAGTTTGAAAATATAATTTTACAATAAGATATTGTTATCTTAGAAAGTTAATAACGTAGATGAAAGATGCAAGTTGTATTAGTATTGGTCATTATATTTTTACAATATTTTATTTATTTGTTTTTCTTTTTTAAATGAGGAAATATAAAATATATATGTATAGACCTGTATTTCCCTCTCTATAGTTGATAAAGGATTACGATTTTTTAAGTCATCATACATTCATAACAGTTATAATATTTTAATAATGTATATTTCATAAATTATTATTGTGTAAAGTGAGTGAGCTTAAGCAATTTTGGGAATAAATTTTGACTTACGTGTAGAAATCTTGATTAAAAGAGAAAAATAAGAAGAGAATATTAAAGAGTCAATATCTCAGGGCAATGAATGAACTTGTAAATGTAAATCCTCACCAAAAAACCAAACATGATGTTGAAGTAATAACATGAGCCCACTAAATCAAAAAATAATATAACATTGGACTGTGCCCTTTTTTAGCATGATGGGGGTGGCATCGACAAAAGAGAATTCCTTGTATACCAGGTTTATTGACTAGCAGTTGCCACAAACTTGGAAGTTACACCAAAAGGGGGGGTAATTTTACATTTTGATAAAGTGGCGTTTTGTAAAGCAAAAGAGTTTAAATCAACAACTGTACTCTAATTAAAATCAATGATTGTTAACCATGTCTCACCTTTTATGCATGAAAATTTAAGCAATAATAGTTTTATATTTATAGTGGACATGATGGTAGAAAATGAGGTTGTGTATGGAGGAGACGTTTCATTTCACAATAAACATCAGCAAAGACAAAGTGGTGGCGAAGGGAAAGTCCAAACAAATAATGAAGGTGGTGAAATATTTCAAGATGTGTTGAGCAATGATGATGAGGGGCAATGAGGTGATGGACTCAAAGAACCCTGTCAAAATACATGTGTAAAATTCAGTGATATGTCAATATGTCAATGCAATCTATAGCTTCCTTTGACCTATTATAAATAGCCAATACATTGTTGAAAAAGGGGTCATCTCAATGAAATCAAATGTCAAATATCCAATGGCTTCACTAAAGACGTACATAAGGCATTATCTATCATTTTGAATGAAAATTATTTAAACTAAAATCTAATAATATTAAATAATATTTACACAAATATATTAAAAGATAAAATATTATTATAATATTTGAATTATGTACTTCAATAACTAAGATAAAAATAAGAAAATTAAAATAAGATAGATAACAATGGAAGGAAGGTAAAACATTCTTTTTGAAATATAATAATGTTAAAGAAGTTTGGTAGTTAGCTACATAATAAAATACACCTGTCACAATCATCACATCACATTTGCATGTCTTATATATTTGTTTATTTACTTTTCATTCTATGATTTTTTTTATTTCAGAGATTTTAAAAGAAAGAAAATATCATTAATAATAAACCTAAAAATACGAAAAAAAAATTGAAACTACCTTTCACCAAGCCATCAATGATATAAGATTATGATTTCCCTTATAGTGGCATCATATTGTTAGCATAAATTTATCAAATACATTTTTTAAAAATATATAGATGCACTCTCATAATCAAATGCCCACTTCTTTTAATTATGGGAAGTGACCAAACTGGTTTCATTCAGCATAGATATATTGTGGATAATGTTATTATTGGCTAGGAAGGTATGGAATGGGATAGAATATCTAACCAGAAGGCATTGTTCCTCAAGATTGATTTTGAGAAATCCTATGATCAAATTGAATGAACTTTTATCATAGTTATGCTTTAGGATCTAGGGTTTGATACCAAGTTTGTTCACATCATCAATACTATCAATGGATCCCCATCTTAAAACTTTGAGATTTTGGATCCATCAACCAAGGTTACCCTGTTGCTCCTTCACTTTATGTTTTGGTCTCACTATTGGTCATGTGTACTATTTGTCTTCTTGGTCTCACTCCAATGCCTCTTATGAAATGATTGAAAAGAATCATTGAGACTTCATCTAGGCCAATTCTAAGGGGCCCCATGGTTTTCATACAATATCTTGGGCTATTTGTGATCACCCTAAAGAAGCTAGTGGGCTAGGACTCTTAAACATCAATCTTCATGGTCTCCCTCATGGGGTTACATGGATCATCATGAGCTTGGAAGGG
>JARHVA010000292.1:2877500-2880000 GCA_037957365.1 Torreya grandis | reverse complement strand
AGCTATCATTATTTCAATAAATATAATAAGCTAATTGGCCAAAGATTAATTATGAACATGTAACCCTCCCCCATTCTTCCATCTCTCCTCCGCCTTTTCTATGCTTTCTTATTTTCCTCTAATAACCCCCTACTCTTTTCCTTTCTTCCTTCCTTTCTTTTTTGTGTTACCATTTTCACATTCTAAAGGCTAATAAATAGAGGCCAACATTTAAATTTTTTCACCCAACTTCATTATACACTTCATCTACTTTATTATTCCCCTATGTGGCACAAAGGTTGAGTGGGATTTCACTAGGATAAAATATTCAAGTCAATGTTGAATTTAATCGCAACTATATTTTTGTCCCCCAAGGGTGACGTGTTAGTTGAACGTATAATATTTTATTTGAAAGAGAATTAAATATTTAATTTTTTTAATATTATTTCTTTTTCTATATTACGGTAATTTTTTTTAACTAAAAACATTTAATGTATTCTCCCTAGTCATGCATGTTCTAGGCTATGTAAAAATTCTTTAATTACTATAGAAAGGGTAAAGATATTTCATTTAGCTTCATAAATTAATGTACTAAAAGAGGTTCGATCAAAAGGTAAACACTATAGCTAACCCATTTATAGGATCCTTATGTCATGATCAGTTCACTTGATTGACACCACATCTTTATTTTTTCTTGACACCTTATCTATTCCAACTCTCCTCAATGATACCCTCCCTCTTTGTAGGTCTGAAGTAACATGTGTTACAATCACACATTTAAATGATACTAGTTAGTAGTTAAAAAATTTAAACATTAACCAAAAATTAATATAATACTAAAGTATTAACGCATCCATACATTGCTTTAAAATATTATTGCTTGCCCTGCACAACTCAATGTCAAAATATATGTTAGATCAGTGTATCTATCATTAATCATTATAAGATTTAGAATAGTATAATGCATAATAATAATCATCTTAAGAATGTATCAATTTAGTTTGATAATGATACTAGTAGTCAATAGTAAATAAACATCAAAATTTATCCAACTAAGTTCATATGGCACACCACGTTGATATGTGTAAA
Source organism: Torreya grandis (assembly GCA_037957365.1). Lineage (NCBI taxonomy): Eukaryota > Viridiplantae > Streptophyta > Pinopsida > Cupressales > Taxaceae > Torreya > Torreya grandis. Next base: position 2,878,932 of record JARHVA010000292.1, on the reverse strand, counting down.
TAATTATTACGTGCATATAAAAATGGGATATGACATCCTCCTCTCCTTAGAAAAGACAACAACCTCATGTCCACTATAATATAAGTAATTAAGTAAATAGGGGTGGAAAATATTTGTATACTTCATCATAGTTTTCCCATGCTCACTTTCCTCAAAATATTTGTCCCTCTGGATGTCACACTAGAAAACTTTCCTATTCCACAAAGTCAATTTGCAAGTAGGAACAATTCATAGGGGTTCTATTAGAACCAATCCCAGATCCTATACTTGTAAAATTTTCCAATCAAAAACATAAGACACATTTACATGATAATATTTCAATAAAGAAACATGAAAAAAATTATGAAGTTGAGCAAGTATTGGTGGTAGTGTAAGTCTATAGGTAATCGGGTTAATAAACTCAAGAACATCAAATGGTCCTACATATCTTGGTGCTCGTTTGGATGACTTCCCAAACATGATATAACTTTTCTATGGTTTTACCCTAAAAAACCTTATCCCTTCAAAAAATTTAAGAGTCCACTTCTTATTAGCATAACTCTTTTGCTTATCTACAACCTTGAAAAGCATTTTTTGAATGAGCTTACCTTGTTCCTCCATATCCTATAGCATTTTTGGGCCAATCACAACTCTATCACCTATATTATCCTAAGGGGTATATGACACTTCCTACTATAAAGTGCCTCAACGGGAACCATGCCAAGAGTCAAATGATGTGAATTATTATATGCAAACTCTATAAACTTTATATAATAAAGAGCTAAGCCCATAAAACTATGGACTTTGTGAACAGTCTTAGGAGATGCCCATTACTTGATGTCTCAAATATTAGCATGAACAACTAAAATAGCTTCAACTAAAATGTTGTGTCCTAAGTAATGTACCCTCTTTTGGAATAATAAATAATTAGACAACTTGTCATAATCTTATGCTCTCTTAATTATTGCATCAATAATAAAAAATATCAAACATTTTCCTATTTAGATATTGAATAACTCAAAATGTCATCCAAAAATACCAAAATAAAGTTGTCTAAATAGTCCTTAAAGATGCTATTCATTAGGTTCATGAATGTTACTAAAGCATTCATAAGCCTAAAAGGAAGCATTGTGAGCTCGTACTGCCTGTAATGAGTCCTAAAAGTAGCTTTTGGAATGTCTTATTAGTTTATTAATATAATAATCTTATTATAACCTAATTTATTATCTTTGATTTCTATGTTTTGATGCTCAGTACAGTCATTCTTTCCTCAAAATAAAACCTTTACCCTACCTCTTATTTACTCATTAAGGAAACTTGATGACGGTTAAGCTAGGTATAAATTTAGAAAATCTAAATGATGATTATTCATCTTTATCCATTTATACATGATTCTACCATAGTTATATAACCCCGAGAACTCCATTCAAATAATGCTAATTGTTTAGTTATC
>JARHVA010000292.1:2852500-2867500 GCA_037957365.1 Torreya grandis | reverse complement strand
TAATATATATACTTTTAGATTAACTATCTAACGTAAAGTTATATCACATATTCTAAAACCATACATACATTTAGAATTACATTATGAGAGTACAATGGTATGTTGATGTCCAAGGTAATCTGACTAGTTGGCAACATAACGTAGTGGTCATGAAATAATTAGGGCAACCACTATTCATGTAATTGACACCCTATATTGAAAGTGTATATTATGAGCCTCCAACAAGGAAATGTACATATGAAAAGGCAATACATTTGTTTATAGATAATGTAACATTTTGAATCATTTTTTGTGAATAGGAGGTTGGGGTATAAGATTGACATTAACATTCATAAGAGGAGAAGGTGTGAATTGTTGATAGCATTGATTCAAAACAACTTTTAGAGGTTTATTATCCATTTTTAAAATGTGGTTTTGCATTTGGATAATTTTATGTGTATTGGTAGTTTTCATAAGGGAAATTTAATCGATAATGTTCTTCTAGTGCATTTGCATGCCCATAAAAAGAGTCACTATGATTACCCCTATAATTGTCATCTATGTTATTTATTTTTAAGGATTCAGTCTCCTTTCTTTAATTATCTAAATAAAGGGAATGCTTGATCTCTCCAAATTTGGGATCCCAATGAATCACCTATACTATTTTAAATATGATAAGAAAAGAGATTCTCTTCATTAACAACACTTATCTAGATAAGAAAGCTTTAAGCATGTACACTCTACTAATACCATACTTGATAGATGAAATATCAGCAAGATGATTCTCTCTTTTATCATATGGATTTGATAACTCTTTAATGAGATGCTTACCAACATGAAATGATTGGAAAGCCACTATATATTTCTTAATAGATTAGATGTGATATGGTTGACTTCTATCCATCCACTATTGCTCTTGGTCCTTTCTCAAGCACACCTACACCAAAAGTAACATATCATGAATGAAAATAAAGCAAATTTGATGCCTTGAAATCACTGTTAACCTCAAAATAACCATGCCCCACATAATGGATCATAAAACAATCTTCTTCTAATAGATTGATTATCCCATTTCTATTTGGGCATTTGAAACCCACACACTCAAAAATGTCAAACATATATTCCTGAGGTCTTTGATCCACAATCTCTCCTCCAAATAAGAAGATGATATCATCAAATAATTTTTATGTATCAGGAACATGTTGTAGAAGAGAGATCAACATTATCCCATCAGGGACATGGGCAATTTGGCACAAACATCTGATGTCTAGAACGTTATAACACTATTCAATCCTATTGAAATTCCATCCATCAAAAAAGCTATAGGATGAGCAAATAACATTTACCCTACATTAATTTTTAAAAGAAAACACAAAATTTCCATGTTTTAGCAATGCAAATTTAATTTTTTTAACTTTATTCTAGTACCAAAGAACTTTCCCTAAATATCACACCTATGATGACTCTACTCTATTGACCTTCATAGATTCCATGACACATTTAGTCTCCAACTATTTTGTCACCATAAATTTTGAGTCCTAAAAGTTAGAATAAATAAGACTAGAGTTAATCATGTGAATAATCTTAAATAGCTAAAATCTAAAAAGCATTTGTACCACCTAAGATGGAATTTTTGAAAAAAACATTCAGCACATAGTCTATGATAAGCCTGTTCGATTGGATTTCAACTATGACTTCCTATAGCCATAATACAAATCAAACATGCAATAAGTGGCATAAAACAAAAGTTGAAAAAAACCATTAAGGAGATCTTAATAAAAAAACATTTCTATGGCATAACTACCTACCTTCATAAATACGTCAATATATGGATCTGGTTTGATGCCTTCCTATTTCTCTCATCTTGAAAGTTATTCTAATAGGTCTATAAGTTAAAAATGAATATTTAGTCTTGTGAATAAATAGAAAAACATTGTAGTTGTGGGAAATGCATAAACAAGCACTCTCCATATCCTAACCTAACACCTTAACATCAGCCAAATAATTCCAATGTTTCCCTTGCAGTCATTTCTACATTGTGTGAATCATTTAGTAGATGTATGTGTATGTTCTCTATGCCATAAATTATGTCAATGAGTGTCCATTGTATGTCACATTTCTCGTAATCTATTTTTTTAAATCAAAATTTCATAAATTTTTGGATATGAATGTTACCACATTAATCTTTTCTCTAGATATCAAATAGGGCATGAGAAAGTAATTGTTGTATTCATTAAGATAGACTTGGGAATTTGGGACCAAATACAGAAATAAATGGATCCAAACATTTTAATAGAGATGAAAAAAATCCTAGATTTTCTAAACAACATATTCACTCTCTATGTATGATAAAATAAATAGTAGTTGAACTTATTCTGAGATTGCGGTGAGGTTCCCCAACCAAAGTTGTTAGCAACATAGTTTTTCCCACACCATGTCATCCTAAATGGATCAATGACATGTTGATTACAAGAAAGAAATTTCTCAGTAAACAATAAGGATTGTAGACTTCCTATTTCTTAATAGGTTATCATAGATGTCTAAAATCCATCAATCCACTTAATAGAGATCAAAGCATCTTTGAAACAGTCTAGACGTCAAGCAAAAGGAATCAAAAGCAAGCAACAAAAAGTAAAAGTGAGCATCATGCGATATATTTATTGAAATGATTTGAACTAGATTTTAAGGGAATTAATCTAATTGTGTTGAGGGCCTCTAGGCTTCAAAAACACCCATGACTATGCCCTCACCCTCGGTGTTTGCAATCAACTTCTTATTGAAGACATGGGAACCAAATAGAGTATTGACTCTATTTCACCAAATACAACCAATGGGTATACAACCTGGTCAACTCATCTTTGCCACCATAGTCCAAACTTATGTCAAAACAAAAAAAATTAAATAAGGTATCGACACCCAAAAAAAATTGTGAATTTGTCACCTCCAAAAATGTGATCCCGCATAGACCAAAAGTAAGCTATTTTCGATCAAAGATTTAACTAGTAAAACAATCCCCTACCATGTTCCAATTTGACCTATATGCATCTCATTATCAATCTATTCTCGTGACCCTTATTATGCCCAATACCTAGGATTTATTTGTAGCACCCTATAGAAAGTCTCTATCCTTCTAAAACCATGAATCCATGTTGTCCCAAGCCTTAGCCAAGCTATAGAGAAACACAGTAAAATCCATTGTGTAATACCCTAAGCAGTCCCTCTGATATTCATACTTTTAATGATGGGCCCTTTTTTCAAGTTTCTTTTAGCAAGGGTTTTCATAATAATTATAAAATTATGAATTTATAAAAAAAATAAAAAAAGAGATGTTAAAGATGATATTATGATTCATGTCAAAACAACCCCCCTTGTAGTAGTGAGCTAACCCATGGGGGCTTCAAATATTCAATATTACTACACAACAAATCTTTACTTTTACGAGGATGGAATCATCCATCCTTCGAGCTATAGTGTGTTCCAATTACATTGTGCAATGTAATATTTACCCCAATTTTATTTTTTAGTTAATTATTTTTAATTAAATATTTATTTTTTAGTTACTTCTATACTCAATAAAAAAACTATTTTTTAGTTACTTTCTATACCTAATAAAAATATTATTTTTTAACGTTACAATAATTTATGATTTTTTTAAAAAGTCATATTCAAACCATGTATCTAGTCACATACATATTATTTATGAGGATGGGCTCATCTAAACAAATTTCAAATACACTTTGTTGTTACTTAAAAATTTATTTTTTAGTTACTTTTTATACCTAATAAAAGAAATTAATTTTTAATATGACAATATTCTATAAAATTATTTTAAATCTTATTCAAATCACGTGTCTCATCATATAAATTGAAATGGATGGCATTTAAAAATTCACTTTAAGAAATGGAGTACATTAACCATCTATTCAAACATGTAATCCAGAAAATATTAATTTTTTAAATACTTTCTATATCTAATAAAAATATATATGACAATATTTTATTCAAACCACATGTACAATAACCATCTACTCAAACATGTAATCCAAAAGATATTAATTTTTTATTTACTTTCTATATCTAATAAAAATATATATGACAATATTTTATTAAAACCATGTATATGGACGCTGACAATATTTTATTCAAACCATGTGTATGGACGACACAAAAAAAAACAAATCGCTAAAATGGAAATTAGCTCCAAGTAGTAATATATAACAAGAACTAGTTAATCCCTTAAAAGTCAATTTATTCTCCCTCGTTATTTGACTATACAGGGGGGATCCCCTAGTGTAGTTGATTGAATGTGACGTGACTGCTAACAAACTAAGTGCAAGTGTCCAGATAAAATTAAAATTTATTTCAAATATCATTTTAAGTAGTAATATATAACTAGAACTAGTTAATCCCGTAACAGTGAATTTATTCTCCCCCGTTATTTGACTATGCAGGTGGGATCCCCTAGTGTACTTAATTGAATGTGACGTGACTGGTAACAAACTAAGTGCAAGTGTCCAGATAAAATTAAAATCTATTTTAAATATCATTTTGTTGCCTATAAATATCTGTGTTGTGTTGAGGAGCTAATAACCAAAAACCAGGTTTTGGTTTTGTTCCTTTGATTCGTCGACCATGAACAGCGCAGCAGCTAACAAGCACCACATCAGCCTGTTCGAAAGTGAGGAGGAAGAATTGGCCGGACAAGCGAAGGCATGGAAGTACACGTTTGCGTTTGTCGACTCTCTGACTGTAAAGTCCGCTGTTTTGCTGGGAATCCCCGACATGATCGCCCGCCACGGCCCCAACGCAACGCTTTTCTCTCTCGCAAATCGCCGCGGAGCTTCCCAGCAAAGAGGCGGACGTCAATTGCCTATTCAGAATTCTGCGCTTCCTCGTGGCGAAGTTTTTCAGGGCCGAAACTATGACCACCGATGAGGGGCTCGTTGAAATGAGATATGGACTGACGGCCGCTTCCAAGTGGCTGGTGAAGAGAGACGGGATATCCATGGTCCCCATGCTGCTGATGCAGAATGACCCCACAAGCATGGCGCCGTGGCACCATTTTAACGAGTGCGTTCTCCAAGGGGGCGTTGCTTTCGAGAAGGCCAACGGGAAGGGCATTTGGGATTACGCTTCTGCGCACCCTGAGTACGACCTGTACAACAAAGCCATGGCCTGCAACGCTGCCATCGTCATGAAGGCCGTCTTGTCTAAATACAAGGGTTTCCAAGGCTTGACTTCCCTGGTGGACGTCGGAGGCGGCACCGGAACGGCCATTGCGGAGATTGTGAAGGCCTATCCTGCCATCAAAGGCTTCAATTACGATCTCCCCCATGTCGTAGCTACGGCTCCCGATATACCAGGCATGATATTGATAATAATAATTTTAAGGATTACTATATTGATTTTAAAAGTGCCTCAACACTCTGAATTTCCTGCTATTCATTTTGATTTGATTTTTAATGTTTTACTTGTATGCAACATAATGAAGGGGTGGAGCATATTGGCGGAGACATGTTCAAAAGCGTGCCCTCTGCACACGCCGTATTCACAAAGGTACGTACGCACATAGAATTTGATGCTTGATTTTGTTTTTGTAATGCCAGATGATTTTCTGAATGGCTTTTTTTCCAAATTTCGCAGTGGATAATGCATGACTGGGCGGACGAAGAATGCATTCAAATTCTGAAGAATTTCAGAAAGGCAATTGTAGAGAGAGGGAAGGTGATCATAGTGGATGTGGTTTTGGATGCAGGAGAGAAGGCGACGCTGGATCCTAGTCTGGGTTTTTTGTCAGATCTGGTAGTGCTTGCGCACACCTCTGGTGGGAAAGAGAGGACGCAGGAGGAGTGGAAGAAAGTTCTAATGGAAGCAGGATTTCCTCGTTTCAATGTCATTGCCATACCAGCAATGCAGACTATTATCGAGGCTTTTCCTTATTAGTTGTCCCTATCTATGTATTCTCTAGCTTTCTTTATTTGGCTTCCAAATGAATGGTGCGATTAGAGTGTGATGCGGCTTTTAGTACCTGCTGTTCAAAGGAATAATAATATAAAACATAATATAGTGCGTCCGTTTGGGTATCGTTATTTTAGAAAGTTTGAAAATATAATTTTACAATAAGATATTGTTATCTTACAAAGTTAATAACGTAGATGAAAGATGAAAGATGAAAGATACAATTTGTATTAGTATTGGTCATTATATTTTTACAATATTTAATTTTTATTTGTTTTTGTATTTTAAATGAGGAAATATAAAATATATATGTATAGAGCTGTATTTCCCTCTCCATAGTTGATAAAGGATTACGATTTTTTAAGTCATCATACAATCATAACACTTATAATATTTTAATAATGTATATTTCATAAATTATTATTGTGTAAAGTGAGTGAGCTTAAGCAATTTTGGGAATAAATTTTGACTTACGTGTAGAAATCTTGATTAAAAGAGAAAAATAAGGAGAGAATATTAAAGAGTCGATATCTCAGGGCAATGAATGAACTTGTAAATGTAAATCCTCACCAAAACATCAAACATGATGTTCAAGGAATAACATGAGCCCACTAAATCAAAAATAATATAACATTGGACTGTGCCCTTTTTTAGCATGATGGGGGTGGCATCGACAAAAGAGAATTCCTTGTATACCAGGTTTATTGACTAGGAGTTGCCACAAACATGGAAGTTACACCAAAAGGGGGGTAATTTTACGTTTTGATAAAGTGGGGTTTTGTAAAGCAAAAGAGTTTAAATCAACAATTGTATTCTAATTAAAATCAATGACTGTTAACCATGTCTCACCTTTTATGCATGAAAATTTAAGCAATAATAATTTTATATTTATAGTGGACGTGATGGTAGAAAATGAGGTTGTGTATGGAGGAGATGTTTCGTTTCACAATAAACTTCAGCAAAGACAACGTTGTGGCGAAGGGAAAGTCCATACAAATAATGAAGGTGGTGAAATATTTCAAGATGTGTTGAGCAATGATGATGAGGGGCAATGAGGTGATGGACTCAAAGAACCCTGTAAAAATACATATGTAAAATTCAGTGATATGTCAATATGTCAATGCAATCTATAGCTTCCTCTGACCTATTATAAATAGCCAATACATTGTTGAAAAAGGGGTCATCTCGATGAAATCAAATGTCAAATATCCAATGGCTTCTCTAAAGACGTACATAAGGCATTATCTATCATTTTGAATGAAAATTATTTAAACTAAAATCTAATAATATTAAATAATATTTACACAAATATATTGAAAGATAAAATATTATTATAATATTTGAATTATGTACTTCAATAATTAAGATAACAATAAGATAGATAACAATGGAAGGAAGGTAAAACATTCTTTTTGAAATATAATAATGTTAAAGAAGTTTTGGTAGTTAGCTACATAATAAAATACACCTATCACAATCATCACATCACATTTGCATGTCTTATATATTTGTTTATTTACTTTTCATTCTATGATTTTTTTATTTTAGAGATTTTAAAAGAAAGAAAATATCATTAATAATAAACCTAAAAATTTGAAAAAAAAATCGAAACTACCTTTCACCAAGCCATCAATGATATAAGATTATGATTTCCCTTATAGTGGCATCATATTGTTAGCATAAATTTATCAAATACATTTTTGTTAAATATATAGATGCACTCTCATAATCAAATGCCCACTTCTTTTAATTATGGGAAGTGACCAAAATGGTTTCATTCAGCATAGATATATTGTGGATAATGTTATTATTGGCTAGGAAGGTATGGAATGGGATAGAATATCTAACAAGAAGGCATTGTTCCTGAAGATTGATTTTGAGAAAGCCTATGATCAAATTAAATGACCTTTTATCATAGTTATGCTTTAGGATCTAGGGTTTGATACGAAGTTTGTTCACATCATCAATACTATCAATGGATCCCCATCTCAAAACTTTGAAATTTAGGATCCATCAGACAAGGTTACCCTATTGCTCCTTCACTTTATGTTTTGGTCTCACTATTGGTCATGTGTAATATTTGTCTTCTTGGTCTCACTCCAATGCCTCTTATGCAAAGATTGAAAAGAATCTTTGAGACTTCATCTAGTCCAATTCTAAGTGGCCCCTGGGTTTTCATACAATATCTTGGGCTATTTGTGATCACCCTAAAGAAGCTAGTGGGCTGGGATTCTTAAACATCAATCTTCATGGTCTCCCTCATGGGGTTACATAGATCATCATGAGCTTAGAAGGGAATGAAACCTAGAAAATCCTTCTGAGACACTACATCTCTCAAGGTTGCCCACAAGGTAGAAAAATTTGGGAAGGAATTGGCTTTCATAGTGTACTTATCTCACTGATGACACGCAAAGTAGGGGCACTTTTGTCATGAAAATTATTTAGAAATCCTGGTAAAAGATCAAACCCTACTTCATTTGGGTGGGGGATAGATTTAGTATCAATCTTTCACTAAACTTTGAGTCATTATGGTTGTCTCCCTAGTTGAAATTCAATAATGCCCCCTTTACCATGGTCCTCTAGATCAAAAGCTTGATATTGTTTAAGAAAGGTATTCTCATGGTTGGCAATCTATTTTTTTATTACCTCTAGCGACTAGATTCATTGGCCTATGCTAAAATCTAATTTCCATATTAATAATGAAGACGCATAATTTATTTTTGAATTATTGAGTCCCATATCTGATGAATACTTGCACAAAATTAGAGTTTCCTCTCTTACATCATGGTAGAAGGATTGGTATTTTCCCACAACCAAACCATTTCATTGATACTCTCCTCGATTGGGTTACAATTTATTGGCATCTCAAGATGTTGATACTTGATTTAATAGTTTTGGGAATATTGGAGTCTTATTCCTAATTTAGTTAAGGGTCTATAATAAATAAACTAGTAAATAATATTGCAAAAATTATAATACTAATTTGTATAATTTTTTATGTCTTTTAAACCTTTTAAAAAATAGTAATGAATAAGGAGGAATGTAACTTAGCTTAAAAGTAGATTAAGACAATTCAGATAGAGGTTGAAACCAGTTGTGCAAGACTAGAAAATGTTATGAACCTAGATTTGCTTTTCATTCAGTGAAAAGATAGAAGCATTGAAAATAGGACACTTTGGGGTATAGCTACCACTGTTGTCCAAAATAGTCATAAAGATCTAAATTTCTTGATTTTTATATGTTGTCCCTATGTGAGCTTGCTTATGAAATTTTGTGTCTTGAATTTCAATGAAGCTCCTCATAGAGCTGATTTAATCTAAAAACCCTAAATCTTCATTGTGCTTGATAGAAATTGAGAAAGAAGGGGGTTTAGTGTGTGTAGGGTGTACTAAACATGTATTCACACCCCTTATGTGTGAACTCTATCTGCAATCCAATACTCTGAAGAGGAATCAATCTATATGTAGTTCTCTTACTTGACGTGCTTTATGCAATAACGTAATGATGATGTAACCATGTCAAATTGAGAGTGCTTCAGGTGGCTAGGGAATGGTGTGAGGGTTTGAATATATTTTCATCTATGTTGGGTGACTCTATGCAGAGAATATGAAAATTTACTTTAGTGGTTTGTTTGTTTTCTTGCTTGCTTTGTGTGTGTATGTATATATATGTATGTATGTATATATGTCAAAATATATGTTAGATCAATGTATCTATCATTAATCATTATAATCTTCAAAATAGTATAATTTATAATAATAATCATCTTAAGAATGTATCAATTTAGTTTGATAATGATACTAGTAGTCAATAGTAAATAAACATCAAAATTTTATCCAACTAAGTTCATATGGCACACCACATTGATATGTGTAAATAATTATTACATGCATATAAAAATGGGATATGACATCCTCCTCTCCTCAGAAAAGACAATAGCCTAATGTCCACTATAATATAATTAATTAAGTAAACAGGAGTGGAAAATATTTGTATACTTCATCATAGTTTTCCCATGCTCACTTTCCTCAAAATATTTGTCCCTCTGGATGTTACACTAGGAAACTTTCCTGTTCCACAAAGTCAATTTGCAAGTAGGAACAATCCATAGGGGTTCTACTAGAACCACTCCCAGATCTTGTACTTGTAAAATTTTCCAATCAAAAACATAAGACACATCTACATGATAATATTTCAATAAAGAAACATGAAAAAAATTATGAAGTCGAGCAAGTACTAGTGGTAGTGTAAGTCTATAGGTAATCAGGTTAATAAACTCAAGGATATCAAATGGTCCTACATATCTTGGTGCTCATTTGGATGACTTCCCAAACATGATATAACTTTTTTATGGTTTTACCCTAAAAAACCTTATCCCTTCAAAAAATTTAAGAGTCCACTTCTTATCAGCATAACTCTTTTGCTTATGTACAACCTTGAAAAACATTTTTTGAATGAGCTTACCTTGTTCCTCCATATCCTATAGCATTTTTGGGCCAATAATAACCGTATCACCTATATTATCCTAAATAAGGGGTATATGACACTTCGTACTATAAAGTGCCTCAAAGGGAGCCATACCAAGAGTCAAATGATGTGAATTATTATATACAAACTCTATAAACTTTATATAATAGTGAGCGAAGCCCATGAAACTATGGACTTTGTGAACATTCATAGGAGATGTCCATTAATTGATGGCTAGAATATTAGCATGAACAACTAAAATAGCTTCATCTAAAATGTTGTGTCCTAAGTAATGTACCCTCTTTTGGAATAAGACATAATTAGACAACTTGTCATAAATCTTATGCTCTCTTAATTGTTGCATCAATAATCAAAAATATCAAACATTTTCCTATTTAGATTTTGAATAACTCAAAATGTCATCCAAAAATATGAAAACAAAGTTGTTTAAATAGTCCTTAAATATGCTATTCATTAGGTTCATGAATGTTAGTAAAGCATTCGTAAACATGAAAGGAAGCATTGTGAGATCGTACTACCTGTAATGAGTCCTGAAAGTAGCTTTTAGAATGTATTTATCTTGAATGCTCAATTGATGATAACTTGACCTTAGATATATTTTATAAAACATTGTTTCCCCTTGCATTTGATTAAAGAAATCATCAATACATGGCAAAGGATATCAATTCTTCACTATTATTCTATTGAGCATTCCATAGTCAATACAAAGCTTAAGGGTGCCATCCGTATTTTTAATAAAACCATTAGATAACCTCAAGGAGATATGATTGCATGGATAAGACCTTTGGCAAATAGTTCATATAATTGAGCCTTTAATTTGAACAACTTAGTTGTCATAATTAGGTAAGGGGATTTTGACTTGGGCTCTGACCCAAGGATGATATAAATTTAGAAATTGAGTTCTCTCTTAGGTGGAAGACCTTGTAGTCTATCAGGAAAAACATCACTAAAATCACATAAAAAAGGGTAATCTTCTATCGTGGGTTCTTTCCCCTCTTCCACTTCATCAATTTATATTGTAAAAATAATACATCATTTTAATTTATCTTTCTTCAACTACATTAAAAATATTTCCCTTATAATTGCTTCACATTTTAATCACACAAATCTAGACTATTCTTCATCATCTAGACATGATATTGTTTTGTCAAAGAAATCAATGTTTGCTCAGTGTTTCCATAACCATTTTACTCCAACTATCACATCATATAGTCCTTGGGGGGGCACATATAGGTCTATAGCAGTAGTGAATCGTAAAATCTCTATCTTAGCTTAAAACAAACATTTTTATAACTTTTTCATTGCTTGATGTTCATAATAGACTGACCAAGGATTAGACATAAAACTAACATTTTTTATCTTTCTAATAATTTTAGGAGATATAAAACACTCAGATGTTGTATCAGTAAGCATAGTAATGGGACAACAGAAAAGTTTACCTACTACCTCCACTAGTATCACTTGAAAATCTACTACCTCCATTGGTGTCTTAGATTAGACATCATTAGATCAGTGAGGACATTGGCTAGCATATTGATCACCTTCATAATTAAAGCACACACATTTCTTCTCTTGAGATTTTTCCTCATCACTAAATTTCCCATTGTTGATATTATTGTTGTTATTATTGATATTACCATTTTATCCCTAATATCTATTGTTGGATTTTCCTAAATTCCCAAACTTGGAACTATTCCCAGAAACTATATTTCTATTCCCACCATTTTTATTTCCTTTCCAAAACTTCTTCTTAAAGGGAGGGTAGTTTTTATGTTGAAACTGCTTCCCTTTGTAATAGAATTTCTTAATAGCTGATACAAAGGTCTTCAGTTTCTTCACCTATTTTATAGGTTTTTCAAAAACTTCATCCATAGTAGTTTATGCATGGAGGTTGACACTGGTGCTGATTTGAGGGTTTAAACCCAAAATAATCTTTCTAATATGAAGCTTCTCATGACTTTGAGACTTTGGTACATATTTTAGAAGTTGAGTGAAACTCTCCCAATAAGTAGTGATTGACATATCTCCTTGTTGGAGATTCTAAAATTCTATCATATTTATATCAAAGTATAACTATGGGAACCATATTTTTAAAAAAAAGACACAAACTATTCCAAAGCAGTCATTTTTGTAGCCAAATTTATTTAAGCCTTCAATTTTTCCCACCAAGCTAATGCTTCACCCAAGAGTTGGTAGTCTACCCAAATAACTTTGGTTTCCTCCAAAGAGTTCTAAAGTTCAAATTACTTTTAAATTTCAATAATCCAACTTTTTTCTCCATCCTCAAGTACTATCTCATTATACTTAGGTAAGGCTATCCACTTCAGGTCTCTTACCAATTTGGTTTGAAATTGAGTTCAATTGGGTGGGTGCACATTACAAATATTTCCATTAGGTTATTTTTTTCAACAACATTCTAGTCATCTTCATCATTGATTGGATTTCTTATGTTTTATTCATGACCTTCTCTATAAGTAAGGTTTTGTACTTGTTGTTCCATGATACCCATCCTCTCTTGAGTTACAGTTACCATATCTAATATTTGGTCAAGCTTAGCTTCAAATTATTCCTCATTTTGATCACTTCCATCATTGTTATGTGTTTGGGCCATAGTAACTTGGTAGGATAAAATAGTAAAACCTCAAAAATATAGCAAACCCATTATGCTTGAGTGTCGATGCTAGGCTTTGATACCATGATGTGACATCCCCTTCAGGGTATAATTAAACTAACTATTTTTTAATAAATATACTTTTAGATTAACTATCTAACCTAAAGTTATATCACATAATCTTAAACCATACATACATTAAGAATTATATCAAGCATTGGGAGAACAACTCATTTTGATCATTTTAGCTTATCAATCTACTTCCTAAATAATATACCATAATAAATTTTATGCAATTAAAATAACTTGAATAAATACAAAGTGTACTATAATTTGTTTTGCATCCATTACTCACATGATATACACTTAACAAAAACTAAATGTAATTTATATCATAATATCAACATCTCAAACATATGTTTTTATGATAAATACTTATTAAAACAATTTTATTTTATCAATTTCACTCATTCACTATCATAATGAACGATGACATTTAACTATACATTACAATAGTAGAATACATTTATTTATTAACTTGAACATCCAATTATCATTTTTTCTTAACATTTGATACTTTATAAATTGAGGAAGTAGATGTGTTATCATAGATCTTTAATAAACCAAATTGATGCAAATAGGGAGAATATTATATAGGGTTTTTCCTCCAACCACAGAGCCTTTTAGATCCCCTGCACACCTTTCATCCACTAAGAGTGGACCTACCTTTAATGAGTAGGATAGATAAGAGTCTAGAAACTAAGAAAGAGATCATTTACCAACACCGTGGCTACTCAACATTTCTTATTATGAGTGTGACTTTGAATCGAGACTACAATTAAAATATTCACAATGTATACTACCCATTTACATTACTTATAACTATAAGTGTTTAGATTCACCAAGTACCCCTTGTTGAATCTTAACTCATTAAGTAACTAAATTACTATGAGATGATGCTTTACATGAGTGTCCCATACCACCCACATAAATCATTGACTTATGCATATGTTGAGGAATTATTAGTCTATTAATATAAGAATCTTATTATAACCTAATTTATTATCTTTGATTTCTATGTTTTGATGCTCAGTATAGTCATTCTTTCCTCAAAATAAAACTTTCACCCTACCTCTTATTTACTCATTAAGGAAACTTGATGACGGTTAAGCTAGGTATAAATTTAGTAAAATCTAAATCATGATTATTCATCTTTTTCCACTTCTACATGATTCTACAATAGTTATATAACCCCAAGAACTCCATTCAAATAATGCTAATTGTGTAGTTATTAAACTAGCTCCTGCATTATTAGTGATGTCCTATAAGGATTTCAGTTTTTTTTTTTTAAAAAGATAAAATAATCAACTAAACATAAATCCATCTACTGTGTGGGATTACTACTCCTAAAATTTTAACTTATTTCTACATAGTAATAGGTTATTACCAAAAATATTTCTTCAAATCGATAAATTTTGTATTCATAATGCTTTTATCTAAAATCATATTTTAATATAGTACAATATGATTTTAGTGGCATCGATATGAAGATAATCTTAATTTTTATTCTATTATATTTTGTTTCCATTTCCTAATATAAATTTCATGTTGACATAGCAAATTACATTTTACTTTATTTTTATCAAGTGCTCTATTTTTTATAAACTGATTCAAACTCATTATTATTACTCCTTAGAAACTAGTTTAATGTTATCAGTGAATACAAATCTTTATGAACAAAAGTAATAAGTTTGAAACTTTGGGAAAAAAATTTAATTTGGAAAACATTGCATATACATTTTATTCTTTTCACATAAAAATATGACTCAAGAGATGCAAAACCATGGTCAAGGTAAATTTAATATTTTGACTGCTATCAAAAGATTGCCATACCTATTATTGCAAATACAAAAACAAAACTAAAGAATTCTACTAGTGCAAAAGTATATTTTAGGATTAATGTG
>JARHVA010000292.1:2840000-2847500 GCA_037957365.1 Torreya grandis | reverse complement strand
GGAATAAATCTATTTGTATTGAGGGCCTCTAGGCTTCAAAAACACCCATGACTATGCCCTCACCCTCGGTGTTTGCAATCAACTTCTTATTGAAGACATGGGAACCAAATAGAGTATTGACTCTGTTTCACTAAATACAACCAATGGGTATCCAACCTAGTTAGCTCACCTTTGCCACCATAGTCCAAACTTATGTCAAAACAAAAAAAATTAAATAAGGTATCGATACCCAAATAAAATTTGAAATTTGTCACCTCCAAAAATGTGATCCTGCATAGACCAAAAGTATGCTATTTTCGATCAAAGATTTAACTGGTAAAACAATCCCCTACCATGTTCCAATCTGACCTATAGGCATCTCATTATCAATCTATTCTCGTGACCCTTATTATGCCCAATTACCTAGGATTTATTTGTAGGACCCTATGGAAAGTCTCTATCCTTATAAAACCATGAATCCATGTTGTCCCAAGCCTTAGCCGAGCTATAGAGAAACACAGTAAAATCCATTGTGTAATACCCTAAGTAGTCCCTCTAATATCCATAATTTTAATGATGGGCCCTTTTTTCAAGTTTCTTTTAGCAAGGGTTTTCATAATAATTATAAAATTATGAATTTATAAAAAATTAAAAAAATAGATGTTAGAGATGATATTATGATTCATCTCAAAACAACCCCCCTTGTAGTAGTGAGCTAACCAATGGGGGCTTCAAGTATTCAATATTACTACACAATAAATCTTTACTTTTACGAGGATGGGTTCATCCGTCCTTCGAGCTATAGTGTGTTCCAATTACATTGTGTAATGTGATATTCACCCCAATATTTATTTTTTAGTTAATTATTTTTAATTAAATATTTATTTTTTAGTTACTTCTATACTATATAAAAAAACTATTTTTTAGATACTTTCTAAACCTAATAAAAATATTATTTTTTAATGTTATAATAATTTATGATTTTTTTTTTTAAATTATATTCAAACCATGTATCTAGTCACATACATATTATTTATGAGGATGGTCTCATCTAAACAAATTTCAAATACACTTTGCTGTTACTTAAATATTTATTTTTTAGTTACTTTTTATACCTAATAAAAGAAATTAATTTTTAATATGACAATATTCTATTAAATTATTTTAAATCTTATTCAAATCACGTGTCTAATTGTATAAATTGAAATGGATGGCATTTAAAAATTCACGTTAAGGATATTAGTTTTTAAATTTTTTATAAAAGAATCAATTGGAGATAACTTCATCTACTATGTGAGACTATTAATCCTACATTTTCCGCTTATTTATACATAGTAATAGGTCATTACCAAAAAAATTGCATCAAATTGATAAAATCTGTAATCATAATGCTTTTATCCATAATCATATATTAATATAGTACAATATGATTTTAGTGGTACAAATATGAAGATAACCAAAATTATTAATCTATTATCATTTGTTTCCATTTCCTAATATAAATTTCATGTTTATAGAGAAAATTACATTTTACTTTCTTTTTATCAAGTTTTCCTTCACTTTTTTATAAATTGATTCAAACTCATTACTATTACTCCTTGTAAACTGTTTTAAATTTATCAATGATTAAAAATATTTATGAACAATAATAATAAAGTTGAAACTTTGGCAAAAATATTTAATTTAGAGAAGATTACATATACATTTTATTCTTTTCACATTGACCTAGGATATGCAAAAACATGGCATTGTTGTAAAGAAGAAAGGGATCACTATAAATTTAAGATTCTAACTACTATCAAAAGCTATGCCATACCTATTATTGAAAATACAAAATCTAAACAAAATAATTCTACAAATACAAAAATATATTACAGGATTAAGACACCAAGTTTACAATTGTTTCCAGTGAAAATTTGTCTAATACAATAGGTGTTAGATTTTGGAAATTTTATGATGATTTTATTTTAATAGCTATCAAACATTTGTGCCCAACTAAAAGGATAAAAGAATAACAATTTGTTTATTTTTTTACAGATCAAAATTCCTTTCTATGGCATTACCCCATGTAAAATTGAAACATTAAATTTATTTTTTGGATTTATAATTTGTTAACTTAAATTTATTCAATGTTTCTAGTGGAAAATGGTACTATGTTATTTTATTGATATATGAGTTTAGTTATTATTAAATTTAGAATTCTGAATCTGTTAATGAAAAGTGATCTGGCAGATGTATATAGGGATAGAAATGATCATAGATTATCATCCTCTACTAGACCAGAAGGGGATCGATTGAGATTAAAATAATGATGCTAAAAAAATAGCAAAAGAGTAGTACCATGAGAGGTCAACTATATAAGGAAAGCAATATTTATTTAAAAAACTAAAAATAAAAATTATTTGGATTACAAGCTTTGAGATCCTACCAAAAATGTGACACTACAACTTTATCTAATGAAAAGAGTCTTTAAGGTACAATCCATATTCAAATCAAACATAAATGTACTACACAATAAAGAGAGAATGTGTTGAGAAAGGGTAAGAGGAAGGTTTGAATTTAATCATCTATCCTACTAACTATTCCAGCCATTCTAGATTTACTTTGATAGAAAACATTTGAAACAAGAGATATCATTATTTCAATAAATATACTAACCTAATTGACCAAAGATTAATTATTAACATGTAACCCTCCCCCATTCTTCCATCTCTCCTCCTCCTTTGCTATGCTTTCTTATTTTCTTCTAATAACCCCCTACTCTTTTCCTTTCTTCCTTCCTTTCTTTTTTTTGTTACCATTTTCACATTCAAAAGGCTAATAAATAGAGGCCAACATTTAATTTTTTTTCACCCAACTTCATTATACACTTCATCTACTTTATTACTCCCCTATGTGGCACAAAGGTTGAGTGGGATTTCACCAGGATAAAATATTCAAGTCAATGTTGAATTTAATCCCAACTATATTTTTTTCCCCCAAGGGTGACGTGTTAGTTGAACGTAGAAGATTTTATTTGAAAGAGAATTAAATATTTTTAAAAATTTAATATTATTTATTTTTCTATCTTATGGTAATTTTTTTTAACTAAAAACATTTAATGAATTCTCCCTAGTCATGCATGTTCTAGGCTATGTAAAAATCCTTTAATTACTATAGAAAGGGTAAAGATATTTCATTTGGCTTCATAAATTAATGTACTAAAAGAGGTTCGATCAAAAGGTAAACACTATATCTAACCCATTGATGGGATCCTTATGTCATGATCGGTTCACTTGATTGACACATCTTTATTTTTTCTTGACACCTTATCTATTCCAACTCTCCTAAATGATACCCTCCCTCTTTGTAGGTCTGAAGTAACATGTGTTACAATCACACATTTAAATGATACTAGTTAGTAGTTAATAAATTTAAACATTTACCAAAAATTAATATAATGCTAAAGTATTAACACATCCATACATTACTTAAAAATATTCTTGCTTGCCCTACACAACTCAATGTCAAAATATATGTTAGATCAGTGTATCTATCATTAATCATTATAAGCTTCAGAATAGTATAATGCATAATAATAATCATATTAAGAATGTATCAATTTAGTTTGATAATGATACTAGTAGTCAATAGTAAATGAACATCAAAATTTTATCCAACTAAGTTCATATGGCACACCACATTGATATGTGTAAATAATTATTACATGCATATAAAAATGGAATATGACATCCTCCTCTGCTCAGAAAAGAAAATAGCCTAATGTCCACTATAATATAAGTAATTAAGTAAATAGGGGTGGATAATATTTGTATACTTCATCATAGTTTTCCCATGCTTGCTTTCCTCAAAATATTTGTCCCTCTAGATGTTAGACTAGAAAACTTTCCTGTTCCACAAAGTCAATTTGCAAGTAGGAACAATCCATAGGGGTTCTATTAGAACCACTCCCAGATCCTATACTTGTAAATTTTTCAAATCAAAAACATAAGACACATCTACATGATAATATTTCAATAAATAAACATGAAAAAAATTATGAAATCGAGCAAGTACTGGTGGTAGTGTAAGTCTATATGTAATCGAGTTAATAAACTCAAGGATATCAAATGGTCCTACATATCTTGGTGCTCGTTTGGAAGAATTCCCAAACATGATATAACTTTTCCATGGTTTTACCCTAAAAAACCTTATCCCTTACTTCAAAAAATTTAAGAGTCCACTTCTTATCAGCATAACTCTTTTGCTTATCTACAACCTTGAAAAGCATTTTTTGAATGAGCTTACCTTGTTCCTCCATATCCTATAGCATTTTTGGGCCAATCATAAAACTATCACCTATATTATCCTAAGGGGTATATGACACTTCCTATTATAAAGTGCCTCAACGGGAACCATGCCAAGAGTCAAATGATGTGAATTATTATATGCAAACTCTATAAACTTTATACAATATTGAGCTAAGCCCATGAAACTATGGACTTTGTGAACATCCTTAGCAGATGTCCATTACTTGATGGCTTGAATATTAGCATGAACAACTAAAATAGTTTCATCTAAAATGTTGTGTCCTAAGTAATGTACCCTCTTTTGGAATAAGACATAATTAGACAACTTGTTAGAAATTTTATGCTCTTTTAATTGTTGCATCAATAATAAAAAATATCAAACATTTTCCTATTTAGATTTTGAATAACTCAAAATGTCATCCAAAAATACCAAAAAAAAGTTGTCTAAATAGTCCTTAAATATGCTATTCATTAGGTTCATGAATGTTACTAAAACATTCGTAAGCCTGAAAGGAAGCATTGTGAGCTCATACTGCCTGTAATGAGTCCTGAAAGTAGCTTTTGGAATGTCTTTGTCTTAAATGCTCAATTGATGATAACTTGACCTTAGATCTATTTTATAAAATATTGTTGCCCCTTACATTTGATTAAAGAAATCATCAATACATGGCAAAGGATATCAATTCTTCACTATTATTTTATTGAGCATTCTATAGTCAATACAAAGCTTAAGGGTGCAATCCGTATTTTTAATAAAACCATTAGATCACCTCAAGGAGATATGATTGCATGGATAAGACCTTTAGCTAATAGTTCCTATAATTGAGCCTTTAATTTGAACAACTCAATTGTCATAATTAGGTAAGGGGATTTTGACTTGGGCTCTGACCCAAGGATGATATAAATTAAGAAATTGAGTTCTCTCTTAGGTTGAAGACCTAGTAGTTCATCAGGAAAAACATCACTAAAATCACATAAAAAAGGGTAATCTTCTATTGTGGGTTCTTTCCCCTCTTCCACTTCATCAATTTATATTGTAAAAAGAATGCATCCTTTTCATTTATCTTTCTTCAAATACATTAAAAATATTTCCCTTATAGTAGCTTCACATTTTAATCACACAAATCTAGACTATCCTTCATCATCTAGACATGATATTATTTTGTCAAAGAAATCAATGTTTGCTCAGTGCTTGCATAACCATTTTACTCCAAGTATCACATCATATGGTCCTACGCGGGCCACATATAGGTCTATAGTATTAGTGAATCATAAAAGCTCTAACTTAGCTTCAAACAAACATTTTTATAACTTTTTCATTACTTGATGTTCATAATAGACCGACCAAGGATTAGACATAAAACTAACATTTTTTATCTTTCTAATAATTTTAGGAGATATAAAACACTCGGATGTTGTTGTATCAATAAGCATAGTAATGGGACAACCAAAAACCTCACCTACTACCTCCACTAGTATCACTTGAAAATCTACTGCCTCCATTGGTGTCTTACATCAGATATCATTAGATCAGTGAGGACATTGGCTAGCATATTGATCACCTCCATAATTAAAGCCCACACATTTCTTCTCTTGAGATTTTTCCTCATTACTAAATTTCCTAGTGTTTATGTTATTGTTGTTATTATTGATATTACCATTTCATCCCTAATATCTATTGTTGCATTTTCCTAAATTCCCAAACTTGGAACTATTCCCAGAAACTATATTTGTATTCCCACCAATTTTATTTCCTTTCCAAAACTTCTTCTTAAAGGGAGGGTATTTTTAATGTTGAAACTGCTTCCCTTTGTAATAGAATTCCTTAATAGTTGATACAAAGGTCTTTAGTTTCTTCTCCTATTTTCTAGGTTTTTCAAAAACTTCATCCATGGAGGTTGACACCAGTGCTGATTTGAGGGTTTAAACCCAAAATAATCTTTCTAATATGAAGCTTCTCATCACTTTGAGACTTTGGTACATATTTTAGAAGTTGAGTGAAACTCTCCCAATAGGTAGTGATTGACATATCTCCTTGTTAGAGTTTCTAAAACTCTATCATTTTTATATAAAAGTATAACTATGGCAACCATATTTTTTTTAAAAAGACACAAACTATTCCAAAGTAGTCATTTTTGTATCGAAATTTATTTAAGCCTTCAATTTTTCCCACCAAGCTGATGCTTCACCCAAGAGTTGGTAGGCTACCCAAATAACTTTGGTTTCCTCCAAAGAGTTCTAAAGTTCAAAATACTTTTCCATTTCAATAATCCAATTTTTTTCTCCATCCTCAAGTACTATCTCATTGTACTTAGGTTGGGCTATCCACTTCAGGTCTTTTACTAATTTGGTTTGAAATTGAGGTCACTTGGGTGGGTGCACATTACGAATATTTCCATTAGGATTTTCTTGATTTTTCTCAACTACATTCTAATCATCTTCATCATTGATTGGATTTCTTAGGTTTTCTTCATGACCTTGTCTATAAGTAAGGTTTTTGTACTTGTTATTCCAAGATACCAATCCTATCTTGAGTTACAGTTACCATATCTAATATTTGGTCAAGCTTAGCTTGAAATTATTCCTCATTTTGATCACTTCCATCATTGTTATGTGTTTGGGCCATAGTAACTTGGTAGGATAAAATACTACAAACACAAAAGTATATCAAACCCATTATGCTTGAGTGTTGATGCTAGGCTTTGATACCATTATGTGACATCCCCTTTAGGTTATAAATAAAATAACTATTTTTTAATAAATATACTTTTAGATAACTATTTAACCTAAAGTTATATCACAAAATCTTAAACCATACATACATTTAGAATTATATCAAGCTTGGGAGAACAACTCATTTTGATTAGTTTAGCTTATCAATCTACTTCCTAAATAATATACCATAGTAAGTTTTATGTACTTAAAATAACTTGCATAAATCAAAAGTGTACTATAATTTGTTTTGCATCCATTACTCACATGATATACACTTAACAGAAACTAAATGTAACTTATATCATAATATCAACATCTCAAACATATGTTTTTAAGATAAATACTTATTAAAACAATTTTATTTTATCAATTTCACTAATTCACTATCATAATGAACTGTGACATTTAACTATACATTACAATAGTAGAATACATTTATTTATTAACTTGAACATCTAATTATCATTTAAAATTAACAACATTATAAATCATAAATATATGATCTGAGTTATATAAC
>JARHVA010000292.1:2825000-2835000 GCA_037957365.1 Torreya grandis | reverse complement strand
TTTCCCTTAGAATAACTACACATTTAACTTGCACAAATCTAGAATATCCTTCATCATCTAGACATGATATTGTTTTATCAAAGAAATTAATGTTAGCTCAATGCTCCCACAACCAGTTTACTCCAATTATCACATGATACAATCCTAGGGGGGGCACATATAGGTCTATAGTAGTAGTGAATCATAAAATATCTAACTTAGATTCGAACTACCCATCCTCTCTTGAGTAACAATTACCATATCCAATACATGGTCAAGCTTAGCTTAAAATTCTTCTCCATTTTGATCGATTCCATCATTTTTATGTGTTTGGGTGATAGCAACTTGGTAGGATAAAATAATAACAACTATGTAGCAAGCCCATTAGGACTAAGTGTTAATTCTGGGATTTGATACCACGATGTGACATCCACTTTAGGGTATAATTAAACTAGTTATTGTTTAATATATATACTTTTAGATTAACTATCTAACATAAAGTTATATCACATATTCTTAAACCACACATCCATTTAGAATCATATTATGAGAGTACAATGGTGTGTTGATGTCCAGGGTAATCTGACTTGTTGGCAACATAACGTAGTGGTCATGAAATAATTAGGGCAACCACTATTAATGTAATTGACACCCTATATTGAAAGTGTCTATTATGAGCCTCCAACAAGGAAATGTACATATGAAAAGGCATTACATTTTTTTATAGATAATGTAACATTTTGAATCATTTTTTTTTGAATAGGAGGTTGGGGAATAAGATTGACATTAACATTCATAAGAGGAGAAGGGGTGAAATGTTGATAGCATTGATTCAAAACAACTTCTAGAGGTTTATTATCCATTTTAAAAATGTGGTTTTGCATTTAGATAATTTTATGTGTATTGGTAGTTTTCATAAGGGACATTTAATCGATAATGTTCCTCTAGTGCATTTGCATTCCCATAAAAAGAGTCACTATGATTACCCCTATAATTGTCATCTATGTTATTTATTTTTAAGGATTCATTCTCCTTTCTTTAATTATCTAAATAAAGGGAATGCTTGATCTCTCCAAATTTTGGATCCCAAAGACTCACCTATACTATTTTAAATATGATAAGAAAAGAGATTCTCTTCATGACCAACACTTATCTAGATAAGAAAGCTTTAAGCATGTACATTCTACTAATACCATACTTGATAGATGAAATATCAGCATGATGATTCTCTCTTTTATCATATGGATTTGATATCTCTTAAATGAGATGCTTACCAACATGAAATGATTGGAAAGCCACTATATATTTCTTAATAGATTAGATGTGATATGGCTGACTTCTATCCATCCACTATTGCTCTTATTCCTTTCTCAAGCACACCTACACCAAAAGTAACATATCATGAATGAAAATAAAGAAATTTTTATGCCTTGGAATCACTGTTAACCTCAAAATAACCATGCCCCACATAATGGATCATAAAACATGCTTCTTGTAATAAATTGATTATCGCATTTCTATTTGGGCATTTGAAACCCACAAACTCAAAAATGTCAAACGTATATTCCTGAGGTCCTTGATCCGCAATCTCTCCTCCAAATAATAAGATGATATCATCAAATAATTTGTATGTGTCAGGAACATGTTGCAAAAGAGAGATCAACATTATCCCATTAAGGATATGGGTAATTTGGCACAAACATCTGATGTCTAGAATGTTATAACACTGTTCAATCCTATTGAAATTCCATCCATCAAAAAAGCTTTAGGATGAGCAAATAACATTTAACCTACATAAATTTTTAATAGAAAACACAAAATTTCCATGTTTCAGTAATGCAAATTTATTTTTTTTAACTTTATTCTATTACCAAAGAACTTTCCCTAAATATCACACCTATGATGACTCTATTCTATTGACCTCCATAGATTCCATGACACATTTAGTCTCCAACTATTTTGTCACCACAAATTTTGAGTCCTAAAAGTTAGAATAAATAAGACTATAGTTAATCATGTGAATAATCTTAAATATCAAAAATCTAAGAAGCATTTGTACCACCTAAGATGGAATTTTTCAAAAAAACATTCAGCACATAGTCTATGATAAGCCTGGTCGATTGGATTTCAATTATGACTTCCTAAGGAAACTTGTAACTCTTATTTACTCAATAAGGAAACTTGATGAAGGTTAAGCTAGGTATAAATTTATTAAAATCTAAATGATGATTATTCATCTTTATCCATTTCTACATGATTCTACCATAGTTATATAACCCCAAGAACTCCATTCAAATAATGCTAATTGTTTAGTTATTGAAATAGCTCCTGCATTATTAGTGATGTCCTTTAAGGATTTCAGTATTTTTTTTTGATAAAATAATCAATTGAACATAAATTCATCTACTGTGTGGGATTATTACTCCTAAAATTTTAACTTATTTCTACATAGTAATAGGTTGTTACCAAAAATATTTCTTCAAATCGATAAATTTTGTATTCATAATGCTTTTATCTAAAATCATATTTTAATATAGTACAATATGATTTTAGTGGCATGGATATGAAGATAATCTTAATTTTTATTCTATTATATTTTGTTTCCATTTCCTAATATAAATTTCATGTTGACATAGAAAATTACATTTTACTTTATTTTTATCAAGTGCTCCTTTATTTTTTATAAATTGATTCAAACTCATTATTATTACTCCTTAGAAACTAGTTTAAAGTTATCAATGAATACAAATCTTTATGAACAAAAATAATAAGTTTGAAACTTTGGGGAAAATATTTAATTTGGAAAACATTGCATATACATTTTATTCTTTTCACATAAAAAGATGACTCAAGAGATGCAAAACCATGGTGATATGGTAAAGTAGAAAGAGATTAATATGTATTAAAAAAATAAAAAAAAAAGGGGTTAATGTAAATTTAAGATTTTGACTGCTATCAAAAGATTACCATACCTATTATTGCAAATACAAAAATAAAACTAAAGAATTTTGCTAGTGCAAAAGTATATTTTAGGTTTAACGTGCCAAGTTTACAATTGTTTCTAGTGGACATTTATCTAATACAACAGGGGTTATTATATGTTATAAATTTTATGATGTTTTTATTTTATCCACTATCAATTTTTTTTGCCTAGCTAAACGGTTAAAAAATAAAAATTGGTTTATTTTTTTACAGATAAAAATTCCATTCTAAAGCATCACCCCAATTGTAGATAGGTGAGAAGTAAATAAGCATCGATCATACAAGGCAAGAAGCAAAAAGCACACAAAAGTCACCGAGGGGCCATGCAAACAAGGGGCATGGACACATGTCACTCAAACTAGGAAAGAAAGCATATAAGACATATTCAAATACCGCATATACATATAATTGGAAATAATTAAACTTGGCTCAAGGGTCACAATCACATAGAAGAGTACAAGTAAAGGACATTGGCAAAAGTCCTAAGGCACATACAATAGATAAAATAAGAACTGAGAAAGTCAATCACATCTAGCTACACAAAACAACAAAGGAAAGGATGTAATATACTAGAAATACAAATACATTTAACTAATCAAAGCAAGAAGTGAAATTATGCAAAACATGTAGTACAAGACTAGGTAGATTATAAGAAATACACAAGTGCTATATACTAGTGAATGTCGATAAAGTAATCTATATAAACTAGTAAGTAGTGTACATCAACATAATAACTAGAGTGTGTGGTGTAAGAATGGCATAACTTGGATGGTGTAGTGATGTAGAAAATGCTCCCAATGGGTAGATATATTGATGTATGTCTTGAATGTAGAAGTAAGATGCCCCCTCAATAGGTAAAGTGAAGCAATCATGGATCTGGATGTCACTGCACACACTCAAATAAGATAAGGTGAAGCATGGTAATGTAGATAAATCAAAAAAAATATATCATAGAATAGAGAATGTAAGTCTCACATGGTAGTAGCCATGAAGTTGGTAAATGATCTCTTTCTCAATTTTTAGAATCTTATCTATCCTACTCATGAAGTGTAGGGCCACTCACAGTAGATGAGAGGTGTTCAGAGGATCTATATAGGTTTGTGGTTAGAGGCATAATCCTCTATGATATTTTCCATCTCTGCATCAATTTGGTGTACTAAGGATCTGAAATAACTCCTCTACTTACTTAGTTGACAAAGGATCAAATGTTAAACGAAGATGATTATGGTAATTAATTATGTACACTGTTGAAGTATGTTTGTTAAAATGGTAAATTAATAAGGACATTTGATTCAATCCTAGTTGTATGATTCAGATCATATATGTATGATTTATAATGTTGTTAGTTTGAAATGATAATTGGATGTTCAAGTTAAGTAATAAATGTATTATGTTATTGTAATGTATAGTTAAATGTCATATTTCATTGCGATAGTGAATGAGTGAAATTGATAGAATATAATTGTTTTAATAAATCTTTATTTTAACTACTTATATTTGAGATGTTGATATTATGATATAAATTACATTTAGTTTATGTTTAGTTTATGACATGTGAGTAATGGATGCAAAAAAAATTATAGTACACTTTTGATTAAAGCAAGTTATTTTAAGTGCATAAAATTTATTATGGTATACTGTATAGGAAGTATATTGATAAGCTAAATTGATCACTATGAGTTGTTCCTCCAATGCTCAATATAATTCTAAATGTGATCTATTTATTGAAATGGAATCAGAAGCAAGCAACAAAAAGTAGAAGCGAGCATCATGTGATCTATTTATTGAAATGGTTTGAACTAGATTTGAAGGGAATAAATCTATTTGTATTGAGGGCCTCTAGGCTTCAAAAACACCCATGACTATGCCCTCACCCTCGGTGTTTGCAATCAACTTCTTATTGAAGACATGGGAACCAAACCGAGTATTGACTCTGTTTCACCAAATACAACGAATGGGTATCCAACTTGGTCAACTCACCTTTGCCACCATAGTCCAAAATTATGTCAAAACAAAAAAAATTAAATAAGGTATCGACACCCAAAAAAAATTGGGAATTTGTCACCTCTAAAAATGTGATCCTGCATAGACCAAAAGTATGCTATTTTCGATCAAAGATTTAACTGGTAAAACAATCCCCTACCATGTTCCAATCTGAACTATATGCATCTCATTATCAATCTATTCTCGTGACCCTTATTATGCCCAAAACCTAGGATTTATTTGTAGCACCCTATGGAAAGTCTCTATCCTTCTAAAACCATGAATCCATGTTGTCCCAAGCCTTAGCCGAGCTATAGAGAAACACAGTAAAATCCATTGTGTAATACCCTAAGTAGTCCCTCCGATATCCATACTTTTATTGATGGGCCCTTTTTTCAAGTTTCTTTTAGCAAGGGTTTTCATAATAATTATAAAATTATGAATTTATAAAAAATTAAAAAAAGAGATGTTAAAGATGATATTATGATTCATTTCAAAACAACCCCCCTTGTAGTATTGAGCTAACCCATGGGGGCTTCAAATATTCAATATTACTACACAACAAATCTTTACTTTTATGAGGATGGGCTCATCCATCCTTCGAGCTATAGTGTGTTCCAATTACATTGTGCAATGTGATATTTACCCCAATATTTATTTTTTAGTTAATTATTTTTAATTAAATATTTATTTTTTAGTTACTTCTATACTCAATAAAAAAACTATTTTTTAGTTACTTTCTATACCTAATAAAAATATTATTTTTTAATGTTACAATAATTTATGATTTTTTAAAATCATATTCAAACCATGTATCTAGTCACATACATATTATTTATGAGGATTGGCTCATCTAAACAAATTTCAAATACACTTTGTTGTTACTTAAATATTTATTTTTTTGTTACTTTTTATACCTGATAAAAGAAATTAATTTCTAATATGACAATATTCTATAAAATTATTTCAAATCTTATTCAAATCACGTGTCTAATCGTATAAATTGAAATGGATGGCATTTAAAAATTCACTTTAAGAAATGGAATACATTAACCATCTATTCAAACATGTAATCCAGAAAATATTAATTTTTTAAATACTTTCTATATCTAATAAAAATATATATGACAATATTTTATTCAAACCACGTGTATAATAACCATCTACTCAAACATGTAATCCAAAAGATATTAATTTTTTATTTACTTTCTATATCTAATAAAAATATATATGACAACATATTATTAAAACTACGTATATGGACGATGACAATATTTTATTCAAACCATGTGTATGGATGACACACAAAAAAAAAAAAAAAAAAAACCGCTAAAATGGAAATTAGCTCTACGTAGTAGTATATAACTAGAACTAGTTTATCCCGTAACAGTCAATTTATTCTCCCTCATTATTTGACTATGCAGGTAGGATCCCCTAGTGTAGTTGATTGAATGTGACGTGACTGGCAACAAACTCAGTGCTAGTGTCCAGATAAAATTAAAAGTTATTTTAAATATCATTTTAAGTAGTAATATACAACTAGAACTAGTTAATCCCGTAACAGTCAATTTATTCTCCCCCGTTATTTGACTATGCAGGTGGGATCTCCTAGTGTAGTTAACTGAATGTGACGTGACTGGCAACAAACTAAGTGCAAGTGTCTAGATAAAATTAAAATCTATTTCAAATGTCATTGTGTTGCCTATAAATATCTGTGTTGTGTTGAGGAGCTAATAACCAAAAACCAGGTTTTGGTTTTGTTCCTTTGATTCGTCGACCATGAACAGCGCAACAGATAACAAGCACCACATCATCCTGTTCGAAAGTGAGGAGGAAGAATTGGCCGGACAAGCAGAGGCATGGAAGTACATATTTGTATTTGTCGACTCTCTAACTGTAAAGTCCACTATTTTTGCTGGGAATCCCCTACATGATCACCCGCCACGGGCATAATGCAATGCTTTCTCTCTCGCAAATCACCGCAGAGCTTCCCAGCAAAGAGGCAGACGTCAATTGCCTATTCAGAATTTTGTGCTTCCTCGTGGCGAAGAAGGTTTTTAGGGCCAAAATTGTGACCACCGATGGGGGGCTCATTGAAATGAGATATGGACTGACGGGATATCCATGGTACCCATTCTAGTGATGCAGAATGACCACACAAGCATGGCGCCGTGGCACCATTTTAATGAGTGCATTCTCCAAGGGGGCATTGCCTTTGATAAGGCTAATGGCAAGCGCATTTGGGATTACACTTCTGCACAACCTGAGTATAATGACATGTACAACAAAGCCATGGCCTGCAACGCTGCCATCGTCATGAAGGCCGTCTTGTCTAAATACAAGGGTTTCCAAGGCTTGAGTTCCCTGGTGGACGTCAGAGGCAGAACTGGAATGGCCATTGCAGAGATTGTGAAGGCCTATCCTGCCATCAAAGGTTTCAATTATGATCTCCCCCATGTCGTAGCTATGGCTCCTGATATACCAAGCATGATATTGATAATAATAATTTTAAGGATTACTATATTGATTTTAAAAGTGTCTCAACACTCCGAATTTCCTGCTATTCATTTGATTTGATTTTTAATGTTGAACTTGTATGCAACATAATGAAGGGGTGGAGCATATTGGCGGAGACATGTTCAAAAGCGTGCCCTCTGCACATGTGGTATTCACAAAGGTACGTACGCACATCAAATTTGATGCTTGATTTTGTTTTTGTAATGCCAGATGATTTTTTGAATGGCTTTTTTTCCAAATTTCACAGTGGATAATGCAAGACTGGGTAGGCGAAGAATGCATTCAAATTTTGAAGAATTTCAGAAAGGCAATTGGAGAGAGAGGGAAGGTGATCATAGTGGATGTGGTTTTGGATGCAGGAGAGAAGGCGACGCTGGATCCTAGTCTGGGTGTTTTGTCTGATCTGGTAGTGCTTGTGCACACCTCTGGTGGGAAAGAGAGGACGCAGGAGGAGTGGAAGAAAGTTTTAATGGAAGCAAGATTTCCTCGTTTCAATGTCATTGCCATACTAGCAATGCTGTCTATTATTGAGGCTTTTCCTTATTAGTTGTCCCTATCTATGTATTCTCTAGCTTTCTTTATTTGGCTTCCAAATGAATGGTGCAATTAGAGTGTGATGTGGCTTTTAGTACCTGTTGTTCAAAGGAATAATAATATAAATCATAATATAGTGCGTCTGTTTGGGTATCGTTATGTTAGAAAGTTTGAAAATATAATTTTACAATAAGATATTGTTATCTTAGAAAGTTAGTAACGTAGATGAAAGATGAAAGATACAAGTTGTATTAGTATTGGTCATTATATTTTTATAATATTTTATTTATTTGTTTTTCTATTTTAAATGAGGAAATAAAATATATATATCTATAAAGCTATATTTCCATCTCCATTGTTGATAAAGGATTACAATTTTTTAAGTCATCATAGAATCATAACACTTATAATATTTTAATAATGTATATTTCATAAATTATTATTGTGTAAAGTGAGTGAGCTTAAGTAATTTTGGGAATAAATTTTGACTTACGTGTAGAAATCTTGATTAAAAGAGAAAAATAAGGAGAGAATATTAAAGAGTCGATATCTCAAGTCAATGAATGAACTTGTAAACGTAAATCATCACCAAAGCACCAAACATTATGTTGAAGGACTAATATGAGCCCACTAAATCAAAAATAATATAACATTGGACTGTTCCCCTTTTTAGCATGATTGGGGTGGCATCGACAAAAGAGAATTCCTTGCATACCAGGTTTAATGACTAGCAGTTTCCACAAACATGGAAGTTACACCAAAAGGGGAGTAATTTTACGTTTTGATAAAGTGGGGTTTTGTAATGCAAAAGAGTTTAAATCAACAACTGTAATCTAATTAAAATCAATGACTATTAACCATGTCTCACCTTTATGCGTGAAAATTTAAGTGATAATAATTTTATATTTATAGTGGACGTGATGATAGAAAATGAGGTTGTGTATGGAGGAGACGTTTCGTTTCACAATAAACTTTAGCAAAGACAAAGTGGTGGCGAAGGGAAACTCCATACAAATAATGAAGGTGGTGAAATGTTTCAAGATGTGTTGATCAATGATGATGAGGGGTAATGAGGTGATGGACTCAAAGAACCCTGTAAAAATACATGTGTAAAATTCAGTGATATGTCAATATGTCAATGCAATCTATAGCTTCCTCTGAACTATTATAAATAGCCAATACATTGTTGAAAAAGGGGTCATCTCAATGAAATAAAATGTCAAATATCTAATGGCTTCTCTAAAGACGTACATAAGGCATTATCTATCATTTTGAATGAAAATTATTTAAACTAAAATCTAATAATATTAAATAATATTTACACAAATATATTAAAAGATAAAATATTATTATAATATTTGAATTATGTACTTTAATAATTGAGATAAAAATAAGAAAAATAAAATAAGATAGATAACAATGGAAGGAAGGTAAAACATTCTTTTTGAAATATAATAATGTTAAAGAAGTTTGGTAGTTAGCTACATAATAAAATACAACTATCACAATTATCACATCACATTTGCATGTCTTATATATTTGTTTATTTACTTTTCATTATATAATTTTTTTTATTTTGGAGATTTTAAAAGAAAGAAAATATCATTAATAATAAACCTAAAAATTCAAAAAAAAATTGAAACTACCTTTCACCAAGCCATCAATGATATAAGATTATGATTTCCCTTATAGTGGCATCATATTGTTAGCATAAATTTATCAAATATATATATATTTTTAAATATATAGATGCACTCTCATAATCAAATTCCCACTTCTTTTAATTATGGGAAGTGACCAAACCGATTTCATTCAGCATAGATATATTGTGGATAATGTTATTATTGGCTAGGAAGGTATGGAATGGGATAGAATATCTAACCAGAAGGCATTATTCCTAAAGATTGATTTTGAGAAAGCCTATGATAAAATTTAATGAACTTTTATCATAGTTATGCTTTAGGATCTAGGGTGTGATACCAATTTTGTTCACATCATCAATACT
>JARHVA010000292.1:2807500-2820000 GCA_037957365.1 Torreya grandis | reverse complement strand
TGGAGATAACTTCATCTACTATGTGAGACTATTAATCCTACATTTTCCACTTATTTATACATAGTAATAGGTTATTACCAAAAATATTGCATCAAATTGATAAAAATTTGTAATCATAATGCTTTTATCCATAATCATATTTATATAGTACAATATTATTTTAGCGGCACAAATATGAAAATAACTAGAATTATTAATCTATTACCATTTTTTTCCATTTCCTAATATAAATTTCATGTTTATAGAGAAAATTACATTTTACTTTCTTTTTATCAAGTTTTCCTTCACTTTTTTATAAATTGATTCAAACTCATTACTATTACTCCTTGTAAACTAGTTTAAATTTATCAATGATTACAAATGTTTATGAAGAATAATAATAAAGTTGAAACTTTGGCAAAAATATTTACTTTAGAGAAGATTACATATACCTGTTATTGAAAATACAAAATCTAAACAAAATAATTCTACAAATGCAAAAATATATTACAGGATTAAGACACCAAGTTTACAATTGTTTCCAGTGAAAATTTGTCTAATACAATAGGTGTTAGATGCTAGAAATTTTATGATGATTTTATTTTAATAGCTATCAAACATTTGTGCCCAACTAAAAGGATAAAAGAATAACAATTTATTTAATTTTTTACAGATCAAAATTCCCTTCTAGGGCATTGTGTTGAGTTGTGGAGCTAAAAGCTTCATCAGATGAGCAAATGCAGAAGTTGCTGGAGTTCACAGTCGCTGGCATCAGTCAGGAGTCGACCAATGGCTATCGACATCAGTCATGGATCTGCTGATGTCAGTCATATGCAGGCAGATAGGGACCGACATCAGTCACCTGTGCATCTAAAAGTCTATTTTTGTGGCAGAATAGATTGTTTGCATGAAAAGATTAACTGTTAGTATTGAGTCTGCATTTCTATTTTTGGCAGGACTGATTTGAAACTTTGATTAAGAGGTATATCTAATGATGGAAAATACATTCTCATGAATCTTAATATTATATAATAGGTTTAGATCTTCATAGCTTGTAAGACAATACATTTAAATGTGAATCAATCCAAGTGTTGGAGTTGGTTGTAATTGAGAGAGAAAACTCTTGAGGGAAAGAGATCTGTACATCTGAGAGGTGTGAGAAGAAAGAGAGATTTCTTCATTGTATTTCCTTCTGGAAGAGTTTAATACAAGTTTTTGGGTTGTTTCTTGTATCTCATATTCTTTGTTGTTTCTAGTTTCTAGTTACTTATTCTTTCTAGTTTAATTTCGTGTTTAGTTGCTTACACAAAAGTAGTCAATCTCGTTGTACAATCATAACAAAGTGGTATCAGAGCATAAGTTTACTAACAGGTGGTTTCAGATCTATTTAGTGTTTGCTTATTACAAGTCACTCACAGGGGTCTCTGTTTGAGTGGGAGTATAGCAATGGTAGAAGAAAGTAAACTAAGAATGGATAAGTTTAATAAAAAGAATAATCAATTATGGAGAATGTAGATAGAAAATTATCTGTATCAGAAAGATCTATACTTACCATTAGGTGGGGTTTCAAGTAAGCCCACAGATATGCAAGATTAAGAATGGAATGTTGTTGATAGAAAGGCTCTGAGATCTATAAGATTGAGTCTAGCATCTTCTGTGATTTCTAACTTATCACAGGCAAAGACAATGGTAGAGTTAATGAATACTTTAGCAAATTTATATGAAAATCCCTCAGCTTCAAATAAGGTATATCTTATGAAGCAATTGTTTAATTTGCAAATGCAAGAAGGTGGATCTGTATCTACTCATCTAAATGATTTCTATGCAATAGTAAATCAGTTAAATTCAGTCAAAATAATTTTTGATGATGAAATTAAGGCTCTATTAATCTTATGCACTTTACCTGAAAGTTGGCATAGCTTAGTAATGGCAGTTAGTAATACTACATCTGCTTCAAATATCTTGAAAGTTGATGATGTTGTTAGTGTAATCTTGAATAAAGAAATTCATAGGAAAAGCACAAAAGAAATGTCAGGTAATGCTTTAAGTTTTGAAAGTAGGGGAAGGCAAAAAGAGAAGGGCAAGCAAGGGAGATCAAGGTCTAAGTCAAAGATGAGAGATAGATCTAAATCTAGAAATGGCAAAAATATAATCTGCTAGAATTGTGGAAAGAAAGGGCATGCAAAGAAAGATTATTGGTTGAAAGATAAATAAAAAAATCAAAATGAAGGTAATAAGGAAGCAAATGTTGTAGGTATTATTGCACAAGATGCTCTTATATTTTCTTTGGATAATAAAATAGAATCTTGGGTTTTAGATTCTGGTGTTTCTTTCCATGCAACCCCAAATAGAGAATTTTTCAATGATTATTTCCATAGAGATTTTGGAATAGTCTATTTAAGGGATGATGAGCCTTGTAAAATTGTTGGCAAAGGAAAAGTGCAGCTGAAATTGCAAAATGGCAACACATGGGTGTTGAAGGATGTCATGCATGTACCCAACCTGAAGAGGAATCTGATTTCTGTAAGAAAGTTGGGGGATGAGGGTTACACAGTAACTCTCACAGCTAAATCTTAGAAGGTTTCCAAAGGTGCACTTGTATTAGCCAGAGATAAGAGAGTAGGTACTCTCTATTTATGTAATTGTATTAATGATAATTCTCCTTCTATATTATCTACTTCAGATGTAGATGCAAAGTTGTGGGACTGTAGGCTTGGCCACATGAGTGAGAAGGGAATGACTGTTCTTAAGTCAAAAAGTAAGCTTTTAGATTTGAAATGCATAGATCTAGATTTTTGTGAGCACTGTATTTTTGGGAAATAGAAGAGAGTGAGATTTCTCAAAACTAGGTCAATAAAGAAGAAGCACGAGTTGGAGCTTGTTCACATAGACGTGTGGGGACCAGCTCAGATAGCTTTTATTAGAGGATCACAGTATTATGTTTCTTTCATTGATGATGCTACAAGAAAGGTATGGGTTTATTGCATAAAGAAGAAATTTGATGTTTTTGACACTTTTAAAAACTGAAAAGCTTTAGTTGAGAATGAAACAGGTTTGAGATTGAAATGCCTTAGATCTGATAATGGTGGTGAGTACTGCAGCAAAAAGTTCAACAATTACTATTCTATGTATGGAATACACAGGGAAAGGATGATTCCAAGGACACCTCAGCAAAATGGAGTTGCTAAAAGGATGAATAGAATAATAATGGAGCGTGTCTGGAGTATGAGGTTGCATGCTGGTTTGTCCTTACAGTTTTGGGCAAAAGCTGTAGACACTATAGTTTACCTGATTAACAAAGGACCCTCTACTACTCTGGATGGTGGAATTCCAGAAGAGGCTTGGATAGGTAAAAAGGTAGATCTTTCATTTCTCAGAGTTTTTGGTTTTAAAGCTTTTGTGCACGTTGATAAATAAAATAAAAATAAGCTGGATGCTAAATCTATGTGGTGCACTTTTATTGGTTATGGCTCTAGAGATTTCAGATTCTAGTTATGGAATTTAAGAACTAACAAAACTATTAGAAGTCATGATGTTGTTTTTAATGAGAAAGTGATGTACAGTGATCAGCTCAAAAGGTTGAATAATACTGAGTAGGGCAATGTTGATTTGGATGAGGTTATGATCCAAGAAGAGCTCACGGGTAATCACTCATAGAAAAACACAGACATCGACATCAGTCATTTAGAAATTGATGTTAGCCAGAAAGGAACTGACATCGGCTATACAGGAACCGACGTCAGTCAGGGGGAATCGATGTTGGTTAGGTACAGACCTAGAGATGACTGAGATCGGTCACTAACAGAGAATTTGGGTAGACATCAAGCTGTGTATGAGTCTCAAATGCCCATCAGAAGGTCAAAAAGGGTAAGTAAACTTCTAATTCATTATTCCCATTCATTATTTTACTTATTGCTCATTGATAGTGGAGAATCAAAAAGTTTTGATGAGGCAATACAGGAAGAAACTAGGAAATAGTGGGAGCTTGGCATGAATGAGAAAATTGATTCCTTGAAACAGAACCAAATGTGGGATTTAGTTGAGTTGCTAGATGAAAATAAATCACTAAAAAATAGATGGGTTTACAAATTAAAGGAAGGTGAGAATGGACAAATGAGACATAAGGCTAGGTTGGTAGTAAAGAGATTTGCACAGAAACTAGGTATTGATTTTGGTGAAATTTTTTCTCCTGTAGTAAAAATGACTTCTATTCAGATTATATTGTCTTTAGTTGCTATTGAAGATTTACATCTTGAGCAGCTTGATGTTAAGACAACATTTCTTCATGGAAATTTGGATGAACAAATATATATGGATCAGCCAGAACGATTTGAGGTCAAAGGTAAAGAGAAACTTGTGTGCAAGTTGAAGAAAAGATTATATGGTCTTAAGCAAGCTCCAAGGCAATGGTATTTGAGGTTTGACAGGTTTATGTTGGAGCATGGCTTTGGTAGATGTCAATTTGACCATTGTATTTATTTTAAGAGATTGGATAATGGTAGATATATTATCATGTTACTGTATGTAGATGATATGCTTGTTGCAGGTTCACACATGCAGGATATTCATGAGCTTAAGGTGAAATTAGCTCACACATTTGCCATGAAGGATTTGGGAGTAGCAAAGAAAATCCTTGGCATGAGTATTAAGAGAGACAGGAAAAATCACCATTTGATTTTGTCTCAAGAGGATTATGTAAACAAGGTGTTAGAAAGGTTCAATATGCAGGATGCAAAACCGGTGAGCACACCTATGGCTGGACACTTCAAGTTGAGCAAAGAATAGTGTCCTAAATCACATGATGAGGTTGATTACATGAGTAAAGTTCCATATGCTTCAGCGGTTGGGAGCTTGATGTATGTAATGGTATGTACTATACCTGATATAGCCCAAATAGTGGGAGTTGTTAGTAAGTTTATGGCCAATCCAGGGAAGGAACACTAGAAAGTAGTTCAGTTGATTCTCAGATATCTGACAGGGACTAGCAGTAGGCATTTATCCTATGGTGGGTCAAATACTTCTCTACTTGGGTATGTAGATTTGGATATGGTAGGTGACTTGGATGGTAGGAGAAGCACCACAGGGTATGTGTTCACTATTGGTGAAACGACGGTTAGCTGGATTTAAAAGTTTCAAAAGGTTGTTGCCTTGTCTACTACAGAGGTAAAATACATTGCAGTCATAGAGGCTAGCAAGGAGATGACTTGGATGACTCAGTTCATGAAAGAGTTGGGAAAGGAGCAAGAGAGTTACAGATTATACAGTGATAGTCAAAGTGCAATTCATTTTGTAAAGAATTCAGCCTTTCATTCAAGAACCAAACATATACAGCTTAGGTACCATTTCATTAGACATGTATTGGAGGATGGTGAGTTGAAGCTGGAAAAGATCCATACAGATAAGAACCTTGCTGATATGTTAACAAAGCTGGTAACAAAAGAGAAGTTGAATCTTCATTCAAATTTTTTTGGTCTTCAAGATTGAGTTTGAAGATAAAGAAGCTATAAGATGTTGTTGTATAGGTACAAGTGCAGCTGTTTATCTCCAAGAGGGAGATTATTGAGTTGTGGAGCTAAAAGCTTCATCAGATGAGCAAATGCAAAAGTTGCTAGAGTTCACAGTCACCGGCATCGATCAGGAGTCAACAAGTGGCTACCAACACCAGTCATGGATCAGCCAGCGTCGGTCATATGAAGGTAGACAGGGACCAATGTCAGTCACATGTGCATTCAGAAGTCTATTTTCGTGGTAGAATAGATTGTTTGCATGAAAAGATTAACTGTTAGTATTGATTCCATATTTCTATTTTTGGCAGGACTGATTTGAACTTTTGATTAAGAGATATATCTAATCGTGGAGAATGCATGCTCATGAATCCTAATATTATATAATAGGATTAGATCTTCATAGCTTGTAAGGCAATACATTTAAATGTGAATCAATCCAAGTGTTGGAGTTGGTTGTAATTGAGAGAGAAAACTCTTGAGGGAAAGAGATGTGTACATCTGAGAGGTGTGAGAAGAAAGAGAGATTTCTTCATTGTATTTCCTTCTGGAAGAGTTTAATACAAGTTTTTGGTTTGTTTCTTGTATCTCATATTCTTTGTTGTTTCTGGTTTCTAGTTACTTATTCTTTCTGGTTTAATTCTGTGTTTAGTTGCTTACACAAAAGTAGTCAATCTTGTTGTATGATCCTAACACATTTCCCCATGTAAAATTGAAACATTAAATTTATTTTTTGGATTTCTCATTTGTTAACTTAAATTTATTCAATGTTTCTAGTGAAAAATGGCACTATGTTATTTTATTGATATATGAGTTTAGTTATTATTAAATTTAGAATTCTGAATCTATTAATGAAAAGTGATCTGGCAGATGTATATAGGGATAGAAATGATCATAGATTATCATCCTCAACTAGACCAAAAGGGGATCAATTGAGACTAAAATAATGACGCTAAAAAAATAGCAAAAGAGTAGTACCATGAGGTCAATTATATAAGTAAAACAATATTTATTTTTAAAAAAAAATTATTTGGATTACAAGCTTTGAGATCCTATCAAAAATGTGACACTACAACTTTATCTAATGAAAAGAGTCTTTAAGGTACAATCCATATTCAAATGAAAAATAAATGGACTACACAATAAAGAGAGAATGTGTTGAGAAAGCATAAGAGGAAGGTTTGAATTTAATCATCTATCCTTCTAACTATTCTAGCCATTCTAGATTTACTTTGATAGAAAACATTTGAAACAAGAGCTATCATTATTTCAACAAATATACTAACCTAATTGACCAAAGATTAATTATTAACATGTAACCCTCCCCCATTCTTCCATCTCTCCTCCTCCTTTGCTATGCTTTCTTATTTTCCTCTAATAACCCCCTACTCTTTTCCTTTCTTCCTTCCTTTCTTTTTTTTGTTACCATTTTCACATTCAAAAGGCTAATAAATAGAGGCCAACATTTAATTTTTTTTCACCCAACTTCATTATACACTTCATCTACTCTATTACTCCCCTATGTGGCACAAAGGTTGAGTGGGATTTCACCAGGATAAAATATTCAAGTCAATGTTGAATTTAATCCCAACTATATTTTTTTCCCCCAAGGGTGACGTGTTAGTTGAACGTAGAAGATTTTATTTGAAAGAGAATTAAATATTTTAAAAAATTTAATATTATTTATTTTTCTATCTTATGGTAATTTTTTTTAACTAAAAACATTTAATGTATTCTCCCTAGTCATGCATGTTCTAGGCTATGTAAAAATCCTTTAATTACTATAGAAAGGGTAAAAATATTTCATTTAGCTTCATAAATTAATGTACTAAAAGAGGTTAGATCAAAAGGTAAACACTATAGCTAACCCATTGATGGGATCCTTATGTCATGATCGGTTCACTTGATTGACACCACATCTTTATTTTTTCTTAACACCTTATCTATTCCAACTCTCCTCAATGATACCCTCCCTCTTTGTAGGTTTGGAGTAACATGTGTTACAATCACACACTTAAACGATACAAGTTAGTAGTTAATAAATTTAAACATTAACAAAAAATTAATATAGCACTAAAGTATTAACGCATCCATACATTGCTTAAAAATATTTGTGCTTGCCCTGCACAACTCAATGTCAAAATATATGTTAGATCAGTGTATCTATCATTAATCATTATAAGCTTGAAAATAGTATAATGCATAATAATAATCATCTTAAGAATGTATTAATTTAGTTTGATAATGATACTACTAGTCAATAGTAAATAAACATCAAAATTTTATCCAACTAAGTTCATATGGCACACCACATTGATATGTGTAAATAATTATTACATGCATATAAAAATGGGATATGACATCCTCCTCTCCTCAAAAAAGACAACAACCTGATGTCCACTATAATATAAGTAATTAAGTAAATAGGGGTGGAAAATATTTGTATACTTCATCATAGTTTTCCCATGCTCACTTTCCTCAAAATATTTTTCCCTCTGGATGTTACACTAGGAAAATTTCATGTTCCACAATGTCAATTTGCAAGTAGGAACAATCCCTAATGGTTCTACTAGAACCACCCCCAAATCCTGTACTTGTAAAATTTTCCAATCAAAAACATAAGGCACATCTACATGATAATATTTCAATAAAGAAACATTAAAAAAATTATGAATTTGAGCAAGTACTGATGGTAGTGTATGTCTATAGGTAATCAGGTTAATAAACTCAAGGACATCAAATGGTCCTACATATCTTGGTGCTTGTTTGGATGACTTCCCAAACATGATATAACTTTTCTATGGTTTTACCCTAAAAAACCTTATCCCTTAATTCAAAAAATTTAAGAGTCCACTTCTTATTAGCATAACTCTTTTGCTTATCTACAACCTTGAAAAGCAGTTTTTGAATGAGCTTACCTTGTTCCTCCATATCCTATAGCATTTTTGGGCCAATCATAACTCTATCACCTGTATTATCCTAACTAAGGGGTATATGACACATCCTACTATAAAGTGCCTCAAAGGGAGCCATGCCAAGAGTCAAATGATGTGAATTATTATATACAAACTCTATAAACTTTATATAATAATGAGCTAAGCCCATGAAACTATGGACTTTGTGAACATTCTTAGGAGATGTCCATTACTTGATGGCTAGAATATTAGCATGAACAACTAAAATAGCTTCATCTAAAATGTTGTGTCCTAAGTAATGTACCCTCTTTTGGAATAAGACATAATTAGACAACTTGCCATAAATCTTATGCTCTCTTAATTGTTGCATCAATAATAAAAAATATCAAACATTTTCCTATTTAGATTTTGAATAACTCAAAATGTCATCTAAAAATACCAAAACAAAGTTGTCTAAATAGTCCTTAAATATTCTCTTCATTAGGTTCATGAATGTTACTAAAAAAATTGTAAGCCTGAAATGAAACATTGTGAGCTCGTACTACCTGTAATGAGTCTTGAAAGTAGCTTTTGGAATGTCTTTGTCTTGAATGCTCAATTGATGATAACTTGACCTTAGATCTATTTTATAAAACATTGTTGCCCCTTGCATTTGATTAACGAAATCATCAATACATGGCAAAGGATATCAATTCTTCACTATTATTTTATTGAGCATTCTATAGGCAATACAAAGCTTAAGGGTGCCATATGTATTTTTTATAAAACCATTAGATCACCTCAAGGAGATAGGATTGCATGGATAAGACCTTTGGTTAACAGTTCTTATAATTGAGCCTTTAATTTGAACAACTCAGTTGTCATAATTAGGTAAGGGGATTTTGACTTGGGCTTTGACCAAAGGATGATATAAATTGAGAAATTAAGTTCTCTCTTAGGTGGAAGACCTGGTAGTTCATCAGGAAAAACATCACTAAAATCACATAAAAAAGGGTAATCTTCTATCGTGGGTTCTTTCCCCTCTTCCACTTCATCAATTTATATTGTAAAAAGAATACATCCTTTTCATTTATCTTTCTTCAACTAAATTAAAAATATTTCCCTTATAGTAGCTTCACATTTTAATCACACAAATCTAGACTATCCTTCATCATCTAGACATGATATTGTTTTGTCAAAGAAATCAATGTTTGCTTAGTGCTTCCATAACCATTTTACTCCATGTATCACATCATATGGTCTTAGGGGGGGCACATATAGGTCTATAGTAGTAGTGAATCATAAAAGCTCTAACTTAGCTTCAAACAAACATTTTTATAACTTTTTCATTGCTTGATGTTCATAATAGACTGACCAAGGATTAGACATAAAACTAACATTTTTTATCTTTCTAATAATTTTAGGAGATATAAAACACTCGGATGTTGTTGTATCAATAAGCATAGTAGTGGGACAACCAAAAAGTTTACCTACTACCTCCACTAGTATCACCTAAAAATCTACCACCTCCATTGGTGTCTTAGATTAGACATCATTAGATCAGTGAGGACATTGTCTAGCATATTGATCACCTGCATAATTAAAGCACAAACATTTCTTCTATTGAGATTTTTCCTCATCACTAAATTTCTCACTGTTGATGTTATTGTTGTTATTACTAATATTACCATTTCATCCCTAATATCTATTATTGGATTTTCCTAAATTCCCAAACTTGGAACTATTCCCAGAAACTATATTTCTATTCCTACCAATTTTATTTCCTTTCCAAAACTTCTTCTTAAAGGGAGGGCAGTTTTTATGTTGAAACTGCTTTCCTTAGTAACAAAATTCCTTAATAGCTGATACAAAGGTCTTCAGTTTCTTCTCCTATTTTATAGGTTTTTCAAAAACCTCATCCATAGTATTTTATCCATGGAGGTTGACACCGGTGCTAATTTGAGGGTTTAAACCCAAAATAATCTTTCTAATATGAAGCTTCTCATCACTTTGAGACTTTGGTACATATTTTAGAAGTTGAGTGAAACTCTCGCAATAAGTAGTGATTGGCATATCTCCTTGTTGGAGATTCTAAAACTCTATCATATTTATATCAAAGTATAACAATGGCAACCATATTTTTTTAGAAAAGACACAAACGATTCCAAAGCAGTCATTTTTGTAGCCAAATTTATTTAAGCCTTCAATTTTTCCCACCAAGTTCATGCTTCACCCAAGAGTTGGTAGGCTACCCAAATAACTTTGGTTTCCTCCAAAGAGTTCTAAAGTTCAAAACAATTTTCCGTTTCAATAATCCAACTTTTTTCTCCATCCTCAAGTACTATCTCATTGTACTTAGGTTAGGTTATCCACTTCAGGTCTCTTAAAAATTTGGTTTGAAATTAAGGTCACTTGGGTGGGTGCACATTACAAATATTTCCATTAGGAGTTTCTTGATTTTTCTCCACTACATTCTAGTCATCTTCATCATTGATTTGATTTCTTAGGTTTTCTTCATGACCTTGTTTATAGGTAAGGTTTTGTACTT
Organism: Torreya grandis; assembly: GCA_037957365.1. Classification (NCBI taxonomy): domain Eukaryota; kingdom Viridiplantae; phylum Streptophyta; class Pinopsida; order Cupressales; family Taxaceae; genus Torreya; species Torreya grandis. The sequence continues at coordinate 2,809,075 of JARHVA010000292.1, read as the reverse complement.
GTTCTTCCATGATACCCATCCTCTCTTGATTTACAATTACCATATCTAATATTTGGTCAAGCTTAGCTTCAAATTATTCCTCATTTTGATCACTTCCATCATTATTATGTGTTTGGGCCATAGTAACTCGGTAAGATAAAATTGTAGAAACTCAAAAATATAGCAAACCCATTATGCTTGAGTGTTGATGCTAGGCTTTGATACCGTGATGTGACATCCCCTTCAGGGTATAATTAAACTAACTATTTTTTAATAAATATTCTTTGAGATTAACTATCTAACCTAAAGTTATATCACATAATCTTAAACCATACATACATTTAGAATTATATCAATCATTGGGAGAGAAATGCATTTTGATCAGTTTAGCTTATCAATCTACTTCCTAAATAATATACCATAGTAAATTTTATGCACTTAAAATAACTTGCATAAATCAAAAGTGTACTATAATTTGTTTTGCATCCATTACTCACATGATATACACTTAACAGAAACTAAATTTAATTTATATCATAATATCAACATCTCAAACATATGTTTTTAAGATAAATACTTATTACAACAATTTTATTTTATCAATTTCACTCATTCACTATCATAATGAACTCTGACATTTAACTATACATTACAATAGTAGAAAACATTTATTTATTAACTTGAACATCCAGTTATCATTTAAAATTAACAACATTATAAATCATAAATATATAATCTGAGTTATATAACTAAGACTGAATCAAATGTCCTTATTAATTTATAATTTCAGTAATTACCATAATCATCTTTGCTTAACATTTGATCATTTATAAATTGAGTAAGTAGGTGAGTTATCATAGATCTTTAATAAACCAAATTGATGTAAATAGGGAGTATATTATATAGGGATTTTCCTCCAACCACAGAGCCTTTTAGATCCCCTACACACCTTTCATCCACTAAGAGTGGCCCTACCTTTAACGAGTAGGATAGATAAGAGTCTACAAACTGAGAAAGAGATCATTTACCAACACCATGGCTACTCAACATTTCTTATTGTGAGTGTGACTTTGAATCGAGATTACAATTAAAATATTCACAATGTATACTACTCATATAGATTACTTATAACTATAAGTGTTTAGATTCACCAAGTACCCCTTGTTGAATCTTAACTCATTGGGTAATTGAATTACTATGAGATGATGCTTTACATGAGTGTCCCATACCACCCACATAAATCATTGACTTATCCATATGTTGAGGAATTATTAGTTTATCAATATAACGATCTTATTATAACCTAATTTATTATCTTTAGTTTCTATGTTTTGATGCTCAGTATAGTCATTCTTTCGTCAAAATAAAACTTTCACCCTACCTCTTATTTACTCATTAAGGAAACTTGATGACGGTTAAGCTAGGTATAAATTTAGTAAAATCTAAATGATTATTATTCATCTTTATCCATTTATACATGATTCTACCATAGTTATATAACCCAAATAACTCCATTCAAATAATGCTAATTGTTTAGTTATTGAACTAGCTCCTGCATTATTAGTGATGTCCTTTAAGGATTTCATTTTTTTTTTT
>JARHVA010000292.1:2795000-2802500 GCA_037957365.1 Torreya grandis | reverse complement strand
GCTTCAGGGTATAATTAAACTAGTTATTGTTTAATATATATAATTTTAGATTAACTATCTAATGTAAACTTATATAACATATTCTTAAACCATACATACATTTAGAATTATATTATGAGAGTACAATGGTTTCTTGATGTCTAGGGTAATCTGACTAGTTGGCAACATAACGTAGTGGTCATGAAATAATTAGGGCAACCACTATTCATGTAATTGACACCCTATATTTAAAGTGTATATTATGAGCCTCCAACAAGGAAATGTACATATGAAAAGGCATTACATTTTTTAATAGATAATGTAACATTTTGAATAGGAGGTTGGGGAATAAGATTGACATTAACATTCATAAGAGGAGAAGGTGTGAAATGTTGATAGCATCGATTCAAAACAACTTTTAGAGGTTTATTATCCATTTTTAAAATGTGGTTTTGCATTTGGATAATTTTATGTTTATAGGTAGTTTTCATAAGGGACATTTAATCGATAATGTTCCTCTAGTGCATTTGCATGCCCATAAAAAGAGTAACTATGATTACCCCTATAATTGTCATCTATGTTATTTATTTTTAAGGATTCATTCTCCTTTCTTTAATTGTCTAAATAAAGGGAATGCCTTATATCTCCAAATTTGGGATCCCAATGACTCACCTATACCATTTTAAGTATGATAAGAAAAGAGATTCTTTTCATCACTAACACTTATCTAGATAAGAAAGCTTTAAGCATGTACATTCTACTAATACCATACTTGATAGATGAAATATCAGCATGATGTTTCTCTCTTTTATCATATGGATTTGATAACTCTTTAATGAGATGCTTACCGACATGAAATGATTGGAAAGCCACTATATATTTCTTAATAGATTAGATGTGATATGGCTGATTTCTATCCATCCACTATTGCTCTTGGTCCTTTCTCAAGCGCACGTACACCAAAAGTAACATATCATGAATGAAAATAAAGCAAATTTTATGCCTTGAAATCACTGTTAACCTCAAAATATCCATGCCCCACATAATGGATCATAAAACATGCTTCTTGTAATAAATTGATTATCCCATTTCTATTTGGGCTCTTGAAACCCACAGACTCAAAAATGTCAAACATATATTCCTGAGGTCCTCGACCCACAATTTCACCTCCAAATAATAAGATGATATCATCAAATAATTTGTATGTATTAGGAACATGTTGCAGAAGAGAGATCAACATTATCCCATCAAGGACATGGGCAATTTTCCACAAACATCTGATGTCTAGAATGTTACAACACTGTTCAATTCTATTGAAATTCCATCCATCAAAAAAGCTTTAGGATGAGTAAATAGCATTTACCCTACATAAATTTTTAATAGAAAACACAAAATTTCCATGTTTCAGTAATGCAAATTTAATTTTTTTAAATTTATTCTATTACTAAAGAACTTTCCCTAAATATCACACCTATGATGACTCTATTCTATTGACCTCCATAGATTCCATGACACATTTAGTCTCCAACTATTTTGTCACCATAAATTTTGAGTCCTAAAAGTTAGAATAAATAAGACTATAGTTAATCATGTGAATAATCTTAAATAGCAAAAATCTAAGAAGCATTTGTACCACCTAAGATGGAATTTTTGAAAAAAACATTCAGCACATAGTCTATGATAAGCCTAGTCGATTGGATTTCAACTATGACTTCCTATAGCCATAATATAGATCAAACATGCAATAAGTGGCATAAAACAAAAATTAAAAAAAACCATTAAGGAGCTCTTAATAAAAAACATTTCTCTGGCATAACTACCTACCTTCATATATACGTTAATATATGGATCTGGTTTGATGCCTTCCTATTTTTCTCATCTTGAAAGTTATTCTAATAAGTCTGTAAGTTAAAAATGAATATTTATTCTTGTGAAAAAATAGAAAAACATTGTAGTTGTGGGAAATGCATACACAAGCACTCTCCATATCCTAACCTAATACCTTAACATCAGCCAAATAATTCCAATGTTTCCCTTATGGTCATTTCTACATTGTGTAAGTCATTTAGCAGATGTATGTGTATGTTCTCTATGCCATAAATTATGTCAATGAGTGTCCATTGTATGTCACATTTTTGGTAATCTATTTTTTTTAAATCAAATTTTCATAAATTTTTGGATATGAATGTTACCACATTAATCTTTTCTCTAGATATCAAATAGGGCATCAGAAATCAATTGTTGTATTCACTAAGATAGACTCGAGAATTTGGTACCAAATACAGAAATAAATGGATCCAAACATTTTAATAATGATGAAAAAATCCTAGATTCTCTAAACAACATATTCACTCTCTATGTATGATAAAATAAATAGTAGTTGAACTTACTCTCAGATTGTAGTCAGGCTCCGCAACCAAAGTTGTTAGCAATGTAGTTTTTCCCCCACCATGTCATCCTAAATGGATCAATGACATGTTGATTACAAGAAAGAAATTTCTCAGTAAACAATAAGGATTGTAGATTTCCTATTCCTTAATAGCTTATCATAGATGTCTAAAATCCCTCAATCCACTTAACAGAGATCAAAGCAACTTTGAAACAGTCTAGACATCAAGCAAAAGGAATCAGAAGCAAGCAATAAAAATTAGAAGCGAGCATCATGCAATCTATTTATTGAAATTGTTTGAACTAGATTTGAAGGGAATAAATCTATTTGTATTGAGGGCCTCTAGGCTTCAAAAACAACCATGACTATGCCCTCACCCTCAGTGTTTGCAATCAACTTCTTATTGAAGACATGGGAAACAAATAGAGTATTGACTCTGTTTCACCAAATAGAACCAATGGGTATCCAACTTGGTCAGCTCACCTTTGCCACCATAGTCCAAACTTATGTCAAAACAAAAAAAATTAAATAAGGTATCGACACCCAAAAATAATTGGGAATTTGTCACCTCCAAAAATGTGATCCCACATAGACCAAAAATATGTTATTTTCGATCAAAGATTTAACAAGTAAAACAACCCCCTACCATGTTCCAATCTAACCTATATGCATCTCATTATCAATCTATTCTCGTGACCCTTATTATGCCCAAAACCTAGGATTTATTTGTAGCACCCTATGGAAAGTCTCTATCCTTCTAAAACCATGAATCCATGTTGTCCCAAGCCTTAGCCGAGCTATAGAGAAACACAGTAAAATCCATTGTGTAATACCCTAAGTAGTCCCTCCGATATCCATTCTTTTATTGATGGGCCCTTTTTTCAAGTTTCTCTTAGCAAGGTTTTTCATAATAATTATAAAATTATGAATTTATAAAAAAATAAAAAAAGAGATGTTAAAGATGACATTATGATTCATCTCAAAACAACCCCTCTTGTAGTAGTGAGCTAACCCATGGGGGCTTCAAATATTCAATATTACTACACAACAAATCTTTACTTTTATGAGGATGGGTTCATCCATCCTTCGAGCTATAGTGTGTTCCAATTACATTGTGCAATGTGATATTTACCCCAATATTTATTTTTTAGTTAATTGTTTTTAATTAAATATTTATTTTTTAGCTACTTCTATACTCAATAAAAAAACTATTTTTTAGTTACTTTCTATACCTAATAAAAATATTATTTTTTAATGTTACAATAATTTATAATTTTTTTTAAAAATCATATTCAAACCATGTATCTAGTCACATACATATTATTTATGAGGATGGGCTCATCTAAACAAATTTCAAATACACTTTGTTGTTACTTAAATATTTATTTTATAGTTACTTTTTATTCCTGATAAAAGAAATTAATTTTTAATATGACAATATTATATAAAATTATTTTAAATCTTATTCAAATCACGTGTCTAATCGTATAAATTGAAATGGATGGCATTTAAAAATTCACTTTAAGAAATGGAGTACATTAACCATCTATTCAAACATGTAATCCAGAAAATATTAATTTTTTAAATACTTTCTATATCTAATAAAAATATATATGACAATATTTTATTCAAACCATGTGTACAATAACCATCTACTCAAACATGTAATCCAAAAGATATCAATTTTTTATTTACTTTCTATATCTAATAAAAATATATATGACAACACTTTATTAAAACTATGTATATGGACAATGACAATATTTTATTCAAACCATGTGTATGGATCACAAAAAAAAATTAAAAAAAAAAAAAAAAAAAAAATTAGCTATAAGTAGTAGTATATAACTAGAACTAGTTAATCCCGTAACAGTCAATTTATTCTCCCTTGTTATTTGACTATGCAGGTGGAATCCCCTAGTGTAGTTGATTGAATGTGACGTGACTGGCAACAAACTAAGTGCTAGTGTCCAGAGAAAATTAAAAATTATTGTAAATATCATTTTAAGTAGTAATATACAACTAGAACTAGTTAATCCCGTAACAGTCAATTTATTCTCCCGCGTTATTTGACTATGCAGGGGAGATCCTCTAGTGTAGTTAATTGAATGTGACGTGACTGGTAAAAAACTAAGTGCAAGTGTCTAGATAAAATTAAAATCTATTTTAAATATCATTTTGTTGCCTATAAATATCTGTGTTGTGTTGAGGAGCTAATAACCAAAAACGAGGTTTTGGTTTTGTTCCTTTGATTCGTCGACCATGAACAGCGCAGCAGCTAACAAGCACCACATCATCCTGTTCGAAAGTGAGGAGGAAGAATTGGCCGGACAAGCGGAGGCATGGAAGTACACGTTTGCATTTGTCGACTCTCTGACTGTAAAGTCCACTATTTTGCTGGGAATCCCCTACATGATCACCCGCCACGGCCCTAATGCAACGCTTTCTCTCTCGCAAATCACCGCAGAGCTTCCCAGCAAAGAGGCAGACGTCAATTGCCTATTCAGAATTTTGTGCTTCCTCGTGGCGAAGAAGGTTTTTAGGGCCAAAATTGTGACCACCGATGGGGGGCTCATTGAAATCCACTGACAGCCACTTCTAAGTGGCTAGTGAAGAGAGACGGGATATCCATGGTACCCATGCTGGTGATGCAGAATGACCATACAAGCATGGCACCGTGGCACCATTTTAACGAGTGCATTCTCCAAGGGGGCGTTGCCTTCGATAAGGCTAATGGCAAGCGCATTTGGGATTACACTTCTGCACAACCTGAGTATAATGACCTGTACAACAAAGCCATGGCCTGCAACGCTGCCATCGTCATGAAGGCCGTCTTGTCTAACTACAAGGGTTTCCAAGGCTTGAGTTCCCTGGTGGACGTCAGATGCGGCACTGGAACGGCCATTGCAGAGATTGTGAAGGCCTATCCTGCCATCAAAGGTTTCAATTACGATCTCCCCCATGTCGTAGCTACGGCTCCTGATATACCAAGCATGATATTGATAATAATAATTTTAAGGATTACTATATTGATTTTAAAAGTGTCTCAACACTCTGAATTTCCTGCTATTCATTTTGATTTGATTTTTAATGTTGAACTTGTATGCAACATAATGAAGGGGTGGAGCATATTGGCGGAGACATGTTCAAAAGCGTGCCCTCTGCACATGCGGTATTCACAAAGGTACGTACGCACATCGAATTTGATGCTTGATTTTGTTTTTGTAATGCCAGATGATTTTTTGAATGGCTTTTTTTCCAAATTTCACAGTGGATAATGCATGACTGGGTGGACGAAGAATGCATTCAAATTCTGAAGAATTTCAGAAATGCAATTGGAGAGAGAGGGAAGATGATCATAGTGGATGTGGTTTTGGATGCAGAAGAGAAGGCGACGCTGGATCCTAGTCTGGGTGTTTTGTCTGATCTGGTAGTGCTTGCGCACACCTCTGGTGGGAAAGAGAGGACGCAGGAGGAGTGGAAAAAAGTTTTAATGGAAGCAGGATTTCCTCTTTTCAATGTCATTGCCATACTAGCAATGCAGTCTATTATCGAGGCTTTTCCTTATTAGTTGTCCCTATCTATGTATTCTCTAGCTTTCTTTATTTGGCTTCCAAATGAATGGTGCAATTAGAGTGTGATGTGGCTTTTAGTACCTTTGTTCAAAGGAACAATAATATAAAACATAATATAGTGCGTTTGTTTGGGTATCGTTATTTTAGAAAGTTTGAAAATATAATTTTAAAATAAGATATTGTTATCTTAGAAAGTTAATAACGTAGATGAAAGATGAAAGACACAAGTTGTATTAGTACTGGTCATTAGATTTTTATAATATTTTATTTATTTATTTTTCTATTTTAAATGAGGAAATATAAAATATATATGTATAGAGCTATATTTTCATCTCCATTTTTGATAAAGGATTACGATTTTTTATGTCATCATATAATCATAACACTTATAATATTTTAATAATGTATATTTCATAAATTATTATTGTGTAAAGTGAGTGAGCTTAAGTAATTTTGGGAATAAATTTTGACTTACGTGTAGAAATCTTGATTAAAAGATAAAAATAAGGAGAGAATATTAAAGAGTCGATATCTCAAGTCAATGAATGAACTTGTAAATGTAAATCATCACCAAAGCACCAAACATTATGTTGAAGGAATAACATGAGCCCACTAAATCAAAAATAATATAACATTGGACTGTGCCCTTTTTTAGCATGATTGGGGTGGCATCGACAAAAGAGAATTCCTTGTATACCAGGTTTATTGACTAGTAGTTGCCACAAACATGGAAGTTACACCAAAAGGGGGGTAAATTTACGTTTTGATAAAGTGGGGTTTTGTAAAGCAAAAGAGTTTAAATCAAAAATTGTACTCTAATTAAAATCAATGACTGTTAACCATGTCTCACCTTTATGCGTGAAAATTTAAGCGATAATAATTTTATATCTATAGTGGACGTGATGATAGAAAATGAGGTTGTGTATGGAGGAGACGTTTCGTTTCACAATAAACATTAGCAAAAACAAAGTGGTGGCGAAGGGAAAGTCCATACAAATAATGAAGGTGGTGAAATATTTCAAGATGTGTTGATCAATGATGATGACGGGCAATGAGGTGATGGACTCAAAGAACCCTGTAAAAATACATGTGTAAAATTCAGTGATATGTCAATATATCAATGCAATCTATAGCTTCCTTTGAACTATTATAAATAGCCAATACATTGTTGAAAAAGGGGTCATCTCAATGAAATCAAATGTCAAATATCTAATGGCTTCTCTAAAGATGTACATAAGGCATTATCTATCATTTTGAATGAAAATTATTTAAACTAAAATCTAATAATATTAAATAATATTTACACAAATATATTAAAAGATAAAATATTATTATAATATTTGAATTATGTACTTTAATAATTGAGATAAAAATAAGAAAAATAAAATAAGATAGATAACAATGGAAGGAAGGTAAAACATTCTTTTTGAAATATAATAATGTTAAAGAAGTTTTGTAGTTAGCTACATAATAAAATACACCTGTCACAATTATCACATCACATTTGCATGTCTTATATATTTGTTTATTTACTTTTCATTATATGATTTTTTTTAT
>JARHVA010000292.1:2780000-2790000 GCA_037957365.1 Torreya grandis | reverse complement strand
ACAAATATGAAAATAACTAGAATTATTAATCTATTATCATTTTTTTTCCATTTCCTAATATAAATTTCATGTTTATAGATAAAATTACATTTTACTTTCTTTTTATCAAGTTTTCCTTCACTTTTTTATAAATTGATTCAAACTCATTACTATTACTCCTTGTAAACTAGTTTAAATTTATCAATGATTACAAATATTTATGAACAATAATAATAAAGTTGAAACTTTGGCAAAAATATTTACTTTAGAGAAGATTACATATACATTTTATTCTTTTCACATTGACCTAGGATATGCAAAAACATGGCATTGGTATAAAGAAGAAAGGGGTCACTATAAATTTAAGATTCTGACTACTATCAAAAGCTATGCCATACTTGTTATTGAAAATACAAAATCTAAACAAAATAATTCTACAAAAGCAAAAATATATTACAAGATTAAGACACCAAGTTTACAATTGTTTCCAGTGAAAATTTGTCTAATAGAATAGGTGTTAGATGCTGGAAATTTTATGATGATTTTATTTTAATAGCTATCAAACATTTGTGCCCAACTAAAAGGATAAAAGAATAAAAATTTCTTTATTTTTTTATAGATCAAAATTCCCTTCTAGGGCATTGTGTTGAGTTGTGGAGCTAAAAGCTTCATCAGATAAGCAAATGCAGAAGTTGTTGGAGTTCACAGTCACCGGCATCGATCAGGAGTCGACCAGTGGCTACCGACATCGGTCATGGATCGGCTGACGTCGGTCACCTGTGCATCCAAAAGTCTATTTTCGTGGCAGAATAGATTGTTTGCATGAAAAAATTAACTGTTAGTATTGAGTCCAGGTTTCTATTTTTGGCAGGACTGATTTGAACCTTTGATTAAGAGGTATATCTAATGATCGAGAATGCATTCTCATGAATCCTAATATTATATAATAGGGTTAGATCTTCATAGCTTGTAAGACAATACATGTAAATGTGAATCAATCCAAGTGTTGGAGTTGGTTGTAATTGGGAGAGAAAACTCTTGAGAGAAAGAGATCTGTACATCTGAGAGGTGTGAGAAGAAAGAGAGATTTCTTCATTGTATTTCCTTCTGGAAGAGTTTAATTACAAGTTTTTGGGTTGTTTCTTATATCTCATATTCTTTGCTATTTCTGGTTTATAGTTACTTATTCTTTCTAGTTTAATTCCGTGTTTAGTTGCTTGCACAAAAGTAGTCAATCTTGTTGTACAATCCTAAAAAAGTGGTATCAGAGCATAGGTTCACTAACAGGTGGTTTCAAATCTATTTAGTGTTTGTTGATTACAAGTCACTCACAGGGGTTTTTGTTCGAGTGGGAGTATAACAATGGTAGAAGAAAGTAAACTAAGAATAGATAAGTTTAATGGCAAGAATTATCAATTATGGAGAATGTAAATAGAAGATTAATTGTATCATAAAGATCTGTACTTACCGTTAGGTGGGGTTTCAAGTAAACCCATAGATATGAAAGATGAAGAATGGAATGTTCTTGATAGAAAGGCTCTGGGATCTATAAGATTAAGTCTGGCATCTTCTGTGATTTTTAACTTATCACAGGGAAAGATAACGGTAGAGTTAATGGATACTTTAGCAAATTTATATGAAAAGCCCTCAACTTCAAATAAGGTATATCTTATGAAGTAATTATTTAATTTGCAAATGCAAGAAGGTGGATCTGTATCTACTCATCTAAATAATTTCCATGCAATAGTAAATCAATTAAATTTAGTCAAAATAATTTTTACTGATGAAATTAAGGCTCTATTAATCTTATGCTCTTTACCTGAAAGTTGGCATAGCTTGGTAATGGTAGTTAGTAATACTACATCTGCTTCAAATATATTGAAAGTTGATAATGTTGTTAGTGTAATCTTGAATGAAGAAATTCACAGGAAAAGCACAGAGAAAATGTCAGGTAATGCTTTAAGTTTTGAAACTAGGGGAAGGCAAAAAGAGAAGGGAAAGCAAGGGAGATCAAGGTCTAAATCAAAGATGAGAGGTAGATCTAAATTTCAAAATGGTAGAAATATAATCTGCTAGAATTGTGGAAAGAAAGGGCATGCAAAAAAAGATTGCTGGTTGAAAGATAAAGAAGAAAATCAACATGAAGGTAATAAGGAAGCAAATGTTGTAGGTATTGTTGCACAAGATGCTCTTATATTTTCTTTGGATAATAAAATAGAATCTTGGGTTTTAGATGCTCTTATGATTATGTCCATGGAGATTTTGGAATAGTCTATTTAAGGGATGATGAGCCTTGTAAAATTGTTGGCAAAGGAAAAGTGCAGCTGAAATTGCAGAATGGCAACATATGGGTGTTGAAGGATGTCATGCATGTACCCACCCTGAAGAGGAATATGATTTTTGCAGGAAAGTTGGGGGATGAGGGCTGCACAATAACTCTCACAGCTGAATCTTGGAAGGTTTCCAAGGGTGCACTTGTATTAGCCAGAGGTAAGAGAGTAGGTACTCTCTATTTATATAATTGTATTACTGATAATTCTCCTTCTATATTATCTACTTCAGATGTAGATGCAAAGTTGTGGCACTGTAGGCTTGGCCACATGAGTGAGAAGGAAATGACTGTTCTTAAGTCAAAAGGTAAGCTTTCAGATTTGAAATGCATAGATCTAGATTTTTGTGAGCACTATATTTTTTGGAAATAGAAGAGAGTGAAATTTCTCAAAACTGGGTCAACAAAGAAGAAGCACAAGTTGGAGCTTGTTCACACAGACGTGTGGGGACCAGCTCAGGTAGCTTTTATTGGAGGATCACAGTATTATGTTTCTTTCATTGATGATGCTATAAGAAAGGTATGGGTTTATTGCATAAATAAGAAATTTAATGTTTTTAACACTTTTAAGAACTGAAAAGCTTTAGTTGAGAATGAAACAGGTTTGAGATTGAAATACATTAGATCTAACAATGGTGGTGAGTACTGTAGCAAAAAGTTTAACAGTTACTATTCTATGTATGGAATATGTAGGGAAAGGATGGTTCTAAAGACACCTCAGCAAAATGGAGTTGCTAAAAGGATGAATAAAATAATAATGGAGCGTGCCTGGAGTATCAGGTTGCATGCCGGTTTGCCCTTATAGTTTTGGGTAGAAGCTGTAAACAATGTAGTTTACCTGATTAATAGAGGACCCTCTACTACTCTAGATGGTGGAATTCTAGAAGAGGCTTGGACAGGTAAAAAGGTAGATCTTTCATTTCTCAGAGTTTTTGGTTTTAAAGCTTTTGTGCATATCGATAAAGAAAATAGAAAGAAGCTGGATGTTAAATCTATGCAGTGCACTTTTATTAGTTATGGCTCTAGAGATTTTGGATTTCGATTATGGAATTTAGGAACTAACAAAATTATTAGATGTCATGATGTTGTTTTCAATGAGAAAGTGATTTACAATGATCAGCTCAAAATGTTGAATAATACTGAGCAGGGCAATGTTGATTTGGATGAGGTTATGATCCAAGAAGAGCTCACAGGTAATCACTCACAGGAAAACATAGACACTGACGTCAGTTATTCAAAAATTGACATCAGTAAAAAAGGAACTGACATCGGCTATACAAGAACTGACGTCAGTCAGGTGGAACTGGCATCGATCAGGTACAGTCTTAGAGATGACTGAGATCGATCACTGACAGAGAATTTGGGCAGATATCAAGCTATGTATGAGTCTCAAATGCCCATCAGGAGGTCAAAAAGGGTAAGTAAACCTCTAATTTGTTATTCTCCTTCATTATTTTACTTATTGGTCACTGATAGTGGAGAACTAGAAAGCTTTGATGAGGCAATACAGGTAGAAACTAGGAAACAGTGGGAGCTTGGCATGAATGAGGAAATTAATTCCTTGAAAGAGAACCAAACATGGGATTTGGTTGAGTTGCCAGCTAGAAAGAAAGCACTAAAAAATATATGGGTTTATAGATTAAAAGAAGGTGAGAAGGGACAAATGAGACATAAGGCCAGGTTGGTAGTAAAGGGATTTACACAGAAACCAAGTATTAATTTTGGTGAAATTTTTCCTCTTGTAGTAAAAATGACTTCTATTCAGACTGTATTGTCTTTAGTTGCTATTGAGGATTTGCATCTTGAGCAGCTTGATGTTAAGACAACATTTCTTCATGGAGATTTGGATGAAGAAATATATATGGATCAGCCAGAAGGATTTGAGGTCAAAGGTAAAAAGAAACTTGTGTGCAAGTTGAAGAAAAGCTTATATGGTCTTAAGCAAGCTCCAAGGCAATGGTATTTGAGGTTTGTCAGAGCACGGCTTTGGTAGATGTCAATCTGACCATTGTGTTTATTTTAAGAGATTAGATAATGGTAGATATATTATCTTGTTACTGTATGTAGATGATATGCTTGTTGCAGGTTCACACATGCAGGATATTCATGAGCTTAAGGTAAAATTAGCTCACACGTTTGCCATGAAGAATTTGGGAGTAGCAAAGAAAATCCTTGGCATGAGTATTAAGAGAGAAAGGAAAAATCACCATTTGATTTTTTCTCAAGAGGATTATGTGAACAAGGTGTTGGAAAGGTTCAATATGCAGGATGCAAAAATGGTGAGCACACCTATGGCTGGACACTTCAAGTTGAGCAAAGAATAGTGTCTTAAATCACATGATGAGGTTGAGTATATGAGTAAATTTCCATATGCTTCAGCAGTTGGGAGCTTGATGTATCTAATAGTATGTACTATACCTGATATAGCCCAAACAGTGGGAGTTGTTAGTAAGTTTATGGCCAATCCAGGGAAGGAACACTAGAAAGTAGTTCAGTGGATTCTCAGATATCTGAAGGGACCAGTTGTAGGAATTTATGTTATGGTGGGTCAAATACTTCTCTACATAGGTATGTAGATTCAGATATGGCAGGTGACTTGGATGGCAGGAGAAGCACCACAAGATATGTGTTCACTATTGGTGAAATGGCGATTAGCTGGATTTCAAAGTTGTAAAAGGTTGTTGCCTTGTCTACTACAGAGGCAGAATACATTGCAGTCACAGAGGATAACAAGGAGATGATTTACATGACTCAGTTCATGGAAGAGTTGGGAAAGGAGCAAGAGAGTTCCAGATTGTACAGTGATAGTCAAAGTGCAATTAATTTGGCAAAGAATTTAGCCTTTCATTCAAGAACCAAACATATACAGCTTAGGTACCATTTCATTAGACAGGTATTAGAGGATGGTGAGTTGAAGCTGGAAAAGATCCATATAGATAAGAACCCTGCTGATATGTTAACAAAGCCAGTAACAAAGGAGAAGTTGAATCTTCATTCAACTTTTCTTGGTCTTCAAGATTGAGTTTGAAGATGGAGAAGCTAGATGATGTTGTTGTATAGGTACAAGTGCAATTATTTATCTCCAAGTGGGAGATTGTTGAGTTATGGAGATAAAAGCTTCATCATATGAGCAAATGCAAAAGTTGCTTGTGTTCATAGTCACCAGCATCGATCAGGGGTCGACCAATAGCTACCGATGTCGATAATAGATCAGCCAACGTTGGTTATATGCAGGCAGACAGGGACTGATGTCAGTCACATGTGCGTCTAGAAGTCTATTTTCATGACAGAATAGATTGTTTGCATGAAAAGATTAACTGTTAGTATTGAGTCTGCATTTCTATTTTTGGTAGCACTGATTTGAACGTTTGATTAAGAGGTATATCTAATGTTGGAGAATGCATGCTCATGAATCCTAATATTATATAATAGGGTTAGATCTTCATAGCTTGTAAGGCAATACATGTAAATGTGAATCAATCCAAGTGTTGGAGTTGGTTGTAATTGAGAGAGAAAACTCTTGAGGGAAAGAGATGTGTACATCTGAGAGGTGTGAGAAGAAAAAGAGATTTCTTCATTGTATTTCCTTTTGAAAGCATTTAATACAAGTTTTTGGGTTGTTTCTTGTATCTCATATTGTTTTTTGTTTCTGGTTTCTAGTTAATTATTCTTTCTAGTTTAATTCCATGTTTAGTTGCTTACACAAAAGTAGTCAATCTTGTTGTACGATCCTAACGCATTGCCCCATGTAAAATTGAAACATTAAATTTATTTTTTGGATTTCTCATTTGTTAACTTAAATTTATTCAATGTTTCTAGGGTAAAATGGCACTATGTTATTTTATTGATATATGAGTTTAGTTATTATTAAATTTAGAATTCTAAATCTATTAATGAAAAGTGATCTAGCAGATGTATATAGGGATAGAAATGATCATAGATTATCATCCTCAACTAGACTAGAAGGGGATCAATTGAGATTAAAATAATGATGCTAAAAAAATAGCAAAAGAGTAGTACCATGATGTCAACTATATAAGGAAAACAATATTTATTTAAAAAAAATAAAAATAAAAATTATTTGGATTACAAGCTTTGAGATCCTACCAAAAATGTCATCCTACAACTTTATCTAATGAAAAGAGTATTTAAGGTACAATCCATATTCAAATGAAAAATAAATGGACTTCACAATAAAGAGAGAATGTGTTGAGAAATGGTAAGAGGAAGGTTTGAATTTAATCATCTATCCTACTAACTATTCCAGCCATTCTAGATTTACTTTGATACAAAACATTTGAAACAAGAGCTATCATTATTTCAACAAATATACTAACCTAATTGACAAAAGATTAATTATGAACATGTAACCCTCCCCCATTCTTCCATCTCACCTCCTCCTTTGCTATGCTTTCTTATTTTCCTCTAATAACCCCCTACTATATTTTTTCCCTCAAGGGTGATGTGTTAGTTGAATGTAGAAGATTTTATTTGAAAGAGAATTAAATATTTAAATTTTTTTAATATTAATTATTTTTCTATCTTATGGTAATTTTTTTAACTAAAAACATTTAATGTATTCTCCCTAGTCATGCATGTTCTAGGCTATGTAAGAATCCTGTAATTACTATAGAAAGGGTAAAAATATTTCATTTAGCTTCATAAATTAATGTACTAAAAGAGGTTCAATCAAAAGGTAAACACTATAGCTAACCCATTGATGGGATCCTTATGTCATGATCAATTCACTTGATTGACACCACATCTTTATTTTTTCTTGAGACCTTATCTATTCCAACTCTCCTCAATGATACCCTCCCTCTTTGTAGGTCTGGAGTAACATGTGTTACAATCACACACTTAAACGATACTATTTAGTAGTTAATAAATTAAAACATTAACCAAAAATTAATATAACGCTAAAGTATTAATGTATCCATACATTGCTTAAAAATATTCATGCTTGCCCTGCACAACTCAATGTCAAAATATATTTTAGATCAGTGTATCTATCATTAATCATTATAAGCTTCAAAATAGTATAATGCATAATAATAATCATCTTAAGAATGTATCAATTTAGTTTGATAATGAAACTAGTAGTCAATAGTAAATAAACATCAAATTTTTATCCAACTAAGTTCATATGGCACACCACATTGATATGTGTAAATAATTATTACATGCATATAAAAATGGGATATGACATCCTCCTCTCCTCAGAAAAGACAGTAGCCTGATGTCCACTATAATGTAAGTAATTAAGTAAACAAGGGTGGAAAATATTTGTATACTTCATCATAGTTTTCCCATGCTCACTTTCCTCAAAATATTTGTCCCTCTGGATGTTACACTAGGAAACTTTCATATTCCACAAAGTCAATTTGCAAGTAGGAACAATCCATAGGGGTTCTACTAGAACCACTCCCAGATCCTGTACTTGTAAAATTTTCCAATAAAAAACATAAGACACATCTACATGATAATATTTAAATAAAGAAACATGAAAAAAATTATGAATTCGAGCAAGTACTAGTGGTAGTGTAAGTCTATAGGTAATCGAGTTAATAAACTCAAGGACATCAAATGGTCCTACATATCTTGGTGCTCGTTTGGATGACTTCCCAAACATGATATAACTTTTCTATGGTTTTACCCTAAAAGACTTTATCCCTTACTTCAAAAAATTTAAGAGCCCACTTCTTATTAGCATAACTCTTTTGCTTATCTACAACCTTGAAAAGCATTTTTTGAATGAGCTTACCTTGTTCCTCCATATCCTATAGCATTTTTGGGCCAATCATAACACTATCACCTGTATTATCCTAACTAAGGGGTATATGACACTTCCTACTATAAAGTGCCTCAAAGGGAGACATGCCAAGAGTCAAATGATGTGAATTATTATATACAAACACTATAAACTTTATATAATAATGAGCTAAGCCCATGAAACTATGGACTTTGTGAACATTCTTAGGAGATGTCCATTACTTGATGGCTAAAATATTAGCATGAAAAAATAAAATAGCTTCATCTAAAATGTTGTCCTAAGTAATGTACCCTCTTTTGGAATAAGACATAATTAGACAACCTGTCATAAATCTTATGCTCTCTTAATTGTTGCATCAATAATAAAAAAATATCAAACATTTTCCTATTTAGATTTTGAATAACTCAAAATATCGTCCAAAAATACCAAAACAAAGTTGTCTAAATAGTCCTTAAATATGCTATTCATTAGGTTCATGAATGTTACTAAAGCATTCGTAAGCCTGAAAGGAAGCATTATGAGCTTGTACTACTTGTAATGAGTACTGAAAGTAGCTTTTGGAATGTCTTTGTCTTGAATGCTCAATTGATGATAACTTGACCTTAGATCTATTTTATAAAACATTGTTGCCCCTTGTATTTGATTAAAGAAATCATCAATACATGGCAAAGGATATCAATTCTTCGCTATTATTTTATTGAGCATTCTATAGTCAATACAAAGCTTAAGGGTGCCATATGTATTTTTTATAAAACCATTAGATCACCTCAAGGAGATACGATTGCATGGATAAGACCTTTGGCTAACAGTTCCTATAATTGAGCCTTTAATTTGAACAACTCAGTTAGCATAATTAGGTAAGGGGATTTTGACATGGGCTCTGACCAAAGGATGATATAAATTGAGAAATTAAGTTCTCTCTTAGGTGGAAGACCTGGTAGTTCATCAGGAAAAACATCACTAAAATCACATAAAAAAGGGTAATCTTCTATCGTGGGTTCTTTCCCCTCTTCCACTTCATCAATTTATATTGTAAAAAGAATACATCCTTTTCATTTATCTTTCTTCAACTACATTAGAAATATTTCCCTTATAGTAGCTTCACACTTTAATCACACAAATCTAGATTATTCTTCATCATCTAGACACGATATTGTTTTTTCAAAGAAATCAACGTTTGCTCAGTGTTTCCATAACCATTTTACTCCAAGTATCACATCATATGGTCCTATGAGGGACACATATAGGTCTATAGTAGTAGTGAATCATAAAAGCTCTAACTTAGCTTCAAACAAACATTTCTATAACTTTTTCATTGCTTGATGTTCATAATAGACTGACCAAGGATTAGACATAAAACTAACATTTTTTATCTTTCTAATAATTTTATGAGATATAAAACACTCGGATGTTGTTGTATCAATAAGCATAGTAATGGGACAACCAAAAAGTTCACCTACTACCTCCACTAGTATCACTTGAAAATCTACTGCCTCCATTGGTGTCTTAGATCAGACATCATTAGATCAGTGAGGACATTGGCTAGCATATTAATCACCTCCATAATTAAAGCACACATGTTTCTTCTCTTGAGATTTTTCATCATCACTAAATTTCCCACTGTTGATGTTATTGTTGTTATTATTGATATTACCATTTCATCCGTAATATCTATTGTTGGATTTTCCTAAATTCCCAAACTTGGAACTATTCCCAGAAAATATATTTCTATTCCAAACAATTTTATTTCCTTTCCAAGACTTCTTCGTAAAGGGAGGGTAGCTTTTATGTTGAAACTGCTTCCCTTAGTAATAGAATTCCTTAATAGCTGATACAAAGGTCTTCAATTTCTTCTCCTATTTTATAGGTTTTTCAAAAACATCATCCATAGTAGTTTATCCATGGAGGTTGACACCGGT
>JARHVA010000292.1:2745000-2775000 GCA_037957365.1 Torreya grandis | reverse complement strand
CATGATATTGTTTTAGCAAAGAAATTAATGTTAGCTCAATGCTCCCACAACCAGTTTACTCCAATTATCACATCATACAATCCTAGGGGAGCCACTATAGGTTTATAGTAGTAGTGAATCATAAAATATCTAACTTAGCTTCAAACTACCCATCCTCTCTTGAGTAACAATTACCATATCTAATACATGGTCAAGCTTAGATTAAAATTCTTCTCCATTTTGATCGCTTCCATCATTTTTATGTGTTTGGGCGATAGCAAGTTTGTAAGATAAAATGATAACAACTAAAAATGTAGCAAGCCCATTAGGACTGAGTGTTAATTTAGGGATTTGATACCACGATGTGACATCCGCTTTAGGGTATAATTAAACTAGTTATTGTTTAATATATCTACTTTTAGATTAACTATCTAACGTAAAGTTATATCACATATTCTTAAACCATACATACATTTAGAATTATATTATGAGAGTACAATGGTGTGTTGATGTCCAGGGTAATCTGACTTGTTGGCAACATAACGCAGTGGTCATGAAATAATTAGGGAAACCAATGTTCATGTAAGTGACACCCTATATTGAAAGTGTCTATTATGAGCCTCCAACAAGGAAATGTACATATTAAAAGGCATTGCATTTTTTTATAGATAATGTAACATTTTGAATCATTTTTTTTGTGAATAGGAGGTTGGCGAATAAGATTGACATTAACATTCATAAGAGGAGAAGGTGTGAAATGTTGATAGCATTGATCCAAAACAACTTTTAGAGGTTTATTATCTATTTTAAAAATGTAGTTTTGCATTTGGATAATTTTATGTGTATTGGTATTTTTCATAAGGGACATTTAATCGATAATGTTCCTCTAGTGCATTTGAATGCCCATAAAAAGAGTCACTATGATTACCCCTCTAATTGCCATCTATGTTATTTATTTTTAAGGATTTAGTCTCCTTTCTTTAATTATCTAAATAAAGGGAATGCTTGATCTCTCCAAATTTGGGATCCCAATGACTCACCTATACTATTTTAAATATGATAAGAAAAGAGATTCTCTTCATGACCAACACTTTTCTAGATAAGAAAGCTTTAAGCATGTACATTCTACTAATACCACACTTGATAGATGAAATATCAGCAAGATGATTCTCTCTTTTATCATATGGATTTGATAACTCTTTAATGAGATGTTTACCAACATGAAATGATTGGAAAGCCACTATATATTTCTTAATAGATTAGATGTGATATGGCTGACTTCTATCCATCCACTATTGCTCTTGGTCCTTTCTCAAGCACACCTACACCAAAAGTAACATATCATGAATGAAAATAAAGCAAATTTTATGCCTTGAAATCACTGTTAACCTCAAAATAACCATGCCCCACATAATGGATCATAAAACATGATTCTTGTAATAAATTGATTATCCCATTTCTATTTGGGCATTTGAGACCCACACACTCAAAAATGTCAAACATATATTAATGAGGTCTTTGATCCACAATCTCTCCTCCAAATAACAAGATGATATCACAAAATAATTTGTATGTATCAGGAACATGTTGTAGAAGAGAGATCAACATTATCCCATCAGGGACATGGGCAATTTGGCACAAAAATTTGATGTCTAGAATGTTATAACACTGTTCAATCCTATTTAAATTCCATCCATCAAAAAAGCTTTAGGATGAGCAATTAACATTTACCCCACATAAATTGTTAATAGAAAACACAAAATTTCCACGTTTCAGTAATGCAAATTTAATTTTTTTAACTTTCTTCTATTAATAAAGAACTTTCCCTAAATATCACACCTATGATGACTCTATTCTATTGACCTCCATAGATTCCATGACACATTTAGTCTCCAACTATTTTGTCACCATAAATTTTGAGTCCTAAAAGTTAGAATAAATAAGACTATAGTTAATCATGTGAATAATCTTAAATAGCAAAAATCTAAGAAGCATTTCTACCACCTAAGATGGAATTTTTGAAAAAAACATTCAGCACATAGTCTATGATAAGCCTAGTTGATTGGATTTCAACTATGACTTCCTATAGCCATAATAAAGATCAAACATGCAATAAGTGGCATAAAACAAAAATTGAAACAAACCATAAAGGAGCTCTTAATAAAAAAACATTTCTCTGGCATAACTACCTACCTTCATAAATACGTCAATATATGGATCTGGTTTGATGCCTTCCTATTTCTCTCATCTTGAAAGTTATTCTAATAGGTCTGTAAGTAACATGAATATTTAGTCTTGTGAAAAAATAGAAAAACATTGTAGTTGTGGGAAATGCATACACAAGCACTCTCCATATCCTAACCTAACACCTTAACATCGGCCAAATAATTCCAATGTTTCCCTTACGCTCATTTCTACATTGTGTAAATCATTTAGCAGATGTATGTGTATGTTCTCTATGCCATAAATTATGTCAATGAGTGTCCATTGTATGTCACATTTTTGGTAATCTATTTTTTTTAAATCAAATTTTCATAAATTTTTGGATATGAATGTTACCACATTAATCTTTTCTCTAGCTATCAAATAGGGCATGAGAAATCAATTGTTGTATTCACTAAGATAGACTGGGAATTTGGGACCAAATATAGAAATAAATGGATCCAAACATTTTAATAGAGATGAAAAAAATCCTAGATTTTCTAGACAAGATATTCACTCTCTATGTATGATAAAATAAATAGTAGTTGAACTTACTCTGAGATTGCGGTCAGGTTCCCCAATCAAAGTTGTTAGCAATTTAGTTTTTCCCACACCATGTCATCCTAAATGGATCAATGACATGTTGATTACAAGAAAGAAATATCTCAGTACACAATAAGGATTATAGACATCCTAATCCTTAATAGGTTATCATAGATGTCTAAAATCCCTCAATCCACTTAACAGAGATCAAAGCATCTTTGAAACAGTCTAGACGTCAAGCAAAAGGAATCAGAAGCAAGCAACAAAAAGTAGAAGCGAGCATCATGTGATCTATTTATTGAAATGGTTTGAACTAGATTTGAGGGGAATAAATCTATTTGTATTGAGGGCCTCTAGGCTTCAAAAACACCCATGACTATGCCCTCACCCTCGATGTTTGCAATCAACTTCTTATTGCAGACATGGGAACCAAACAGAGTATTGACTCTGTTTCACCAAATACAACCAATGGGTATCCAACCTGGTCAACTCACCTTTGCCACCATAGTCCAAACTTATGTCAAAACAAAAAAAACTAAATAAGGTATCAACACCCAAAAAAAATTGGGAATTTGTCACCTCCAAAAATGTGATCCCGCTAGACCAAAAGTATGCTATTTTGATCAAAGATTTAACTGGTAAAACAATCCCCAACCATGTTCCAATCTGACCTATATGTATCTCATTATCAATCTATTCTCGTGACCCGTATTATGCCCAATACCAAGGATTTATTTGTAGCACCTTGTGGAAAGTCTCTATCCTTCTAAAACCGTGAATCCATGTTGTCCCAAGCCTTAGCCGAGCTATAGAGAAACACAATAAAATCCATTGTGTAATACCCTAAGTAGTCCCTCCAATATCCATACTTTTAATGATGGGCCCTTTTTTCAAGTTTCTTTTAGCAAGGGTTTTCATAATAATTATAAAATTATGAATTTATCAAAAATCAAAAAAAGAGATGTTAAAGATGATATTATGATTCATCTCAAAACAACCCCCCTTGTAGTAGTGAGCTAACCCATGGGGGCTTCAAATATTCAATATTACTACACAACAAATCTTTACTTTTACGAGGATGGGCTCATCCATCCTTCGAGCTATAGTGTGTTCCAATTACATTGTGCAATGTGATATTCACCCCAATATTTATTTTTTAGTTAATTATTTTTAATTAAATAATTATTTTTTAGTTACTTCTATACTCAATAAAAAAAACTATTTTTTAGTTACTTTCTATACCTAATAAAAATATTATTTTTTAATGTTACAATAATTTATGGTTATGTTTTTTTAATCCTATTCAAACCATGTATCTAGTCACATACATATTATTTATGAGGATGGGCTCATCTAAAAAAATTTCAAATACACTTTGTTGTTACTTAAATATTTAGTTTTTAGTTACTTTTTATACCTAATAAAATAAATTAATTTTTAATATGACAATATTCTATAAAATTATTTTAAATCTTATTCAAATCATGTGTCTAATCGTATAAATTGAAATGGATGGCATTTCAAAATTGATGAATGCCTGCCTGTCCCTTGGACTGCTCTAACCTTTGACTGCAAAAAGGGCTTAACTAACTAAAAAAAATTGGTGCTCTGATGAAAACCTTTCATCTGATCATTTAAAGTTCCCTGAAATTCAATACCCAGAATTACCTCACCATGTGGCAATGCTTCATCAAATTTCAACACTAAAATCACATCTTCTACACATTCATTTTCATAGATTATCAAAACAATGATCTGTAAATTAGGACACACCTACAGCAAATCAAATACCCATGTTTCTTACTACTCACATCTTTCTTCTGTTGATGCAGCTTTTGCCTCTGCTTCCTGGACATGAGAATTAAGGTTTCTCTCCACACCAGACCATGCTTCAGCAAGCATTGCTACATTTTCCTGCATTACTTCAATTTTTCGTAGCAATGGTCTTGTGGACTCTGGTACTCTCATCACCAGCTCTTCATAGCGCATTTCAGTTGCCTACCAACATTTTTTTTTATAGATGATCAATTTCACTCCGCAGCTTGTCTTCTTGAGATGCCGCCTGATGCTGTGTGTTGCTAAGAGTCTCCCTTAGTTCTTCAAGTGCTTGTACAAGTGCTACCTCACATTCTCTTGCTTCACGTAAATGATTCTCAAGCTCTATTTTATCTTCACTATTTCCACGTGCTTCTACAAGTGCCTCTGTCTCTTTTGCTTCATTTAGTGCAGTCGTGTAGAATTCCTTTTGTTATCTGCTTAAGTTCTTTTTTTTAAACTCTTTTGCTTGTGCATGACTCGAATGCACTCGACAACCAGCCTCATCAATCAAATCAATTGCTTTATCAGGAAGGAAATGATCACTGATATATAAGCCATCCAGCCAATCTGTGTTGGACAGCATATAGGTTACGATATTCGTGTAAACTTCTAACAATCCTCAACTGTATAACATGGCGTGCATCTTCCAGCTTATGAGATAGAGTATTTTCAATTGCTTCCCAGGCTCTTACCGATCCTATAGCTCATGAGAATTTTGCAAAATATGGTCATCTAGATGGAAGACAGGGACTTTAAATGGGCATAACACTACCCGAGTTCTTTCTAAATGTACATGGAGCAACAATCATATGCTAAATTCATGAAGCGTGATTCCTAATGTAACATTGTAATATATATTCTTGGGACACGGTGTGCCACACATGATCTTATACCCATAATAAAATACTTTTGGCACACAATATTGACAAGCAGGAATAAAAACAAATCTTATTACCAAACCAGAAATTACGTAACAAAAACACTGGTAAGTTGGACCCTAAAATGGCGAGTGGATCATCCTTGTTGTAGCCTAAAAATTCATCCTGAGAGCTGAAAATACCTCTGTTAAGCCTCCATGCTGCCTCCACAAGTATCTTCCTGTCTAAATAGTCAATGAAATTCATCAACAAGCATATGAACTGCTTCGTTCCATACCACGATCCATTCTCTTCTGCAGGTCCATCCAACAATTCAACACCTCCATTATCTTAATAATTAATGTTCAGCTTTTCTAGAAACAGGGACTCGCTTTCATTGCCACGAGTCAAAACAAGATAATACAGGCCAAATGGCCTTCGGGACTCCTTCTCTCCCTAAAGGAGATTCTCTCTCCCTCTTCTTCTTCTACGTACCTCTCCTCTCCTCCTCCTTAATGACTGTTCTTTTGCTTTTAATCAAAAACCTCTTCTCTAACCTCTATGCCAAACTTGGCTCAAGGTAAAACCAAAAACAGTTTTTCAATTACAACAACATACTAAGGTTGAAATAGTTTCAACCACTCCTCCATTATTCCCTCAACAGCGCCAACAATTTACTTTTTACCTTTTCCAATCTTTTTACTTTTATTAATTACAATTACTCCTCCTTAGATAACATTTCGGAGGGAAAATATAATAATTGAATTTGAATTCAATCATGGCTTGCATCCCAACGTCTTGCCTGAGGCTGTATATAGATGCCCCTGCATCAAAAATTCACTTTAAGAAATGGAGTACATTAACCATCTATTCAAACATGTAATCCATAAAATATTAATTTTTTAAATACTTTCTACATCTAATAAAAACATATATGACAATATTTTATTCAAACCACGTGTACAATAACCATCTACTCAAACATGTAATCCAAAAGATATTAATTTTTTATTTACTTTCTATATCTAATAAAAATATATATGACAATATTTTATTAAAACCACGTATATGGACGATGACAATATTTTATTCAAACCATGTGTATGGACGACACAAAAAAATAAAAAATAAAAAAAATCGCTAAAATGGAAATTAGCTCAAAGTAGTAATATATAACTAGAACTAGTTAATCCTGTAACAGTCAATTTATTCTCCCTCGTTATTTGACTATGCAGGGGGGATCCCCTAGTGTAGTTGATTGATTGTGACATGACTGGTAACAAACTAAGTGCAAGTGTACAGATAAAATTAAAATTTATTTTAAATATCATTTTAAGTAGTAATATACAAATAGAACTAGTTAATCCCGTAACAGTCAATTTATTCTCCCCCGTTATTTGACCATGCAGGTGGAATCCCCTGGTGTAGTTAATTGAATGTGACGTGACTGGTAACAAACTAAGTGCAAGTGTCCAGATAAAATTAAAATCTATTTTAAATATCATTTTGTTGCCTATAAATATCTGTGTTGTGTTGGAGCTAATAACCAAAAACCAGGTTTTGGTTTTGTTCCTTTGATTCGTCGACCATGAACAGCGCAGCAGCTAACAAGCACCACATCAGCCTGTTCGAAAGTGAGGAGGAAGAATTGGCGGGACAAGCGGAGGCATGGAAGTACACGTTTGCGTTTGTCGACTCTCTGACTGTAAAGTCCGCTGTTTTGCTGGGAATCCCCGACATGATCGCCCGCCACGGCCCCAACGCAACGCTTTCACTCTCGCAAATCGCCGCGGAGCTTCCCAGCAAAGAGGCGGACGTCAATTGCCTATTCAGAATTCTGCGCTTCCTCGTGGCGAATAAGTTTTTCAGGGCCGAAATTGTGACCACCGATGGGGGGCTCGTTGAAATGAGATATGGACTAACGGCCGCTTCCAAGTGGCTGGTGAAGAGAGACGGGATATCCATGGTACCCATGCTGGTGATGCAGAATGACCGCACAAGCATGGCGCCGTGGCACCGTTTTAACGAGTGCGTTCTCCAAGGGGGCGTTGCCTTCGAGAAGGCCAATGGCAAGCGCATTTGGGATTACGCTTCTGCGCACCCTGAGTACAACGACCTGTACAACAAAGCCATGGCCTGCAACGCTGCCATCGTCATGAAGGCCGTCTTGTCTAAATACAAGGGTTTCCAAGGCTTGACTTCCCTGGTGGACGTCGGAGGCGGCACCGGAACGGCCATTGCGGAGATTGTGAAGGCCTATCCTGCCATCAAAGGCTTCAATTACGATCTCCCCCATGTCGTAGCTACGGCTCCCGATATACCAGGCATGATATTGATAATAATAATTTTAAGGATTACTATATTGATTTTAAAATTGCCTCAACACTCTGAATTTCCTGCTATTCATTTTGATTTGATTTTTAATGTTGAATTTGTATGCAACATAATGAAGGGGTGGAGCATATTGGCGGAGACATGTTCAAAAGCGTGCCCTCTGCACACGCCGTATTCACAAAGGTACGTACGCACATCGAATTTGATGCTTGATTTTGTTTTTGTAATGCCAGATGATTTTCTGAATGGCTTTTTTTCCAAATTTCGCAGTGGATAATGCATGACTGGGCGGACGAAGAATGCATTCAAATTCTGAAGAATTTCAGAAAGACAATTGGAGAGAGAGGGAAGGTGATCATAGTGGATGTGGTTTTGGATGCAGGGGAGAAGGCGACGCTGGATCCTAGTCTGGGTGTTTTGTCTGATCTGGTAGTGCTTGCGCACACCTCTGGTGGGAAAGAGAGGACGCAAGAGGAGTGGAAGAAAGTTTTAATGGAAGCAGGATTTCCTCGTTTCAATGCATTGCCATACCAGCAATGCAGTCTATTATCCAGGCTTTTCCTTATTAGTTGTCCCTATCTATGTATTCTCTAGCTTTCTTTATTTGGCTTCCAAATGAATGGTGCTATTAGAGTGTGATGCGGCTTTTAGTACCTGCTGTTCAAAGGAATAATAATATAAAACATAATATAGTGCGTCCGTTTGGGTATCGTTATTTTAGAAAGTTTGAAAATATAATTTTACAATAAGATATTGTTATCTTAGAAAGTTAATAACGTAGATGAAAGATGAAAGATACAAGTTGTATTAGTATTGGTCATTATATTTTTACAATATTTTATTTATTTGTTTTGGTATTTTAAATGAGGAAATATAAAATATATATGTATAGAGCTGTATTTTCATCTTCATAGTTGATGAAGGATTACGATTTTTTAAGTCATTATACAATCATAACACTTATAATATTTTCATAATGTATATTTCATAAATTATTATTGTGTAAAGTGAGTGAGTCTAAGCAACTTTGGGAATAAATTTTGACTTATGTGTAGAAATTTTGATTAAAAGAGAAAAATAAGGAGAGAATATTAAAGAGTCGATATCTCAAGTCAATGAATGAACTTGTAAATGTAAATCCTCACCAAAACACCAAACATGATGTTGAAGGAATACCATGAGCCCACTAAATCAAAAATAATATAACATTAGACTGTGCCCTTTTTTAGCATGATCGGGGTGGCATCGACAAAAGAGAATTCCTTGTATACCAGGTTTATTGACTAGCAGTTTCCACAAACATGGAAGTTACACCAAAAGTGGGGTAATTTTACGTTTTGATAAAGTGGGGTTTTGTAAAGCAAAAGAGTTTAAATCAACAATTGTACTCTAATTAAAATCAATGACTGTTAACCATGTCTCACCTTTTATGCGTGAAAATTTAAGCAATAATAATTTTATATTTATAGTGGACGTGATGTTTAAAAATGAGGTTGTGTATGGAGGAGACGTTTCCTTTCACAATAAACATCAGCAAAGACAAAGTGGTGGCGAAGGGAAAGTCCATACAAATAATGAAGGTGGTGAAATATTTCAAGATGTGTTGAGCAATGATGATGAGGGGCAATGAGGTAATGGACTCAAAGAACCCTGTAAAAATACATGTTTTAATCTAGTGATATGTCAATATGTCAATGCAATCTATAGCTTCCTCTGAACTATTATAAATAGCCAATACATTGTTCAAAACAGGGTCATCTCAATGAAATCAAATGTCAAATATCCAATGGCTTCTCTAAAAACGTACATAAGGCATTATCTATCATTTTGAATGAAAATTATTTAAACTAAAATCTAATAATATTAAATAATATTTACACAAATATATTAAAAGATAAAATATTATTATAATATTTGAATTATGTACTTCAATAATTAAGATAAAAATAAGAAAATTAAAATAAGATAGATAACAATGCAAGGAAGGTAAAACATTCTTTTTGAAATATAATAATGTTAAAGAAGTTTGGTAGTTAGCTACATAATAAAATACACCTGTCACAATCATCACATCACATTTGCATGTCTTATATATTTGTTTATTTACTTTTCATTCTATGATTTTTTTTTATTTCAGAGATTTTAAAAGAAAGAAAATATCATTAATAATAAACCTAAAAATACGAAAGAAAAATTGAAACTACCTTTCACCAAGCCATCAATGATATAAGATTATGATTTCCCTTATAGTGGCATCATATTGTTAGCATAAATTTATCAAATATTTTATTTTAAAAATATATAGATGCACTCTGATAATCAAATGCCCACTTCTTTTAATTATGGGAAGTGACCAAACTAGTTTCATTCAGCATAGATATATTGTGGATAATGTTATTATTGGCTAGGAAGGTATGGAATGGGATAGAATATCTAACCAAAAAGCATTGTTCCTGAAGATTGATTTTGAGAAAGCCTATGATCAAATTGAATGACCTTTTATCATAGTTATGCTTTAGGATCTAGGGTTTGATACCAAGTTTGTTCACATCATCAATACTATCAATGGATCCCCATCTTAAAACTTTGAGATTTAGGATCCATCAGACAAGGTTACCCTGTTGCTCCTTCACTTTATGTTTTGGTCTCACTATTGGTCATGTCTACTATTTGTCTTCCTAGTCTCACTCCAATGC
Organism: Torreya grandis; assembly: GCA_037957365.1. Lineage (NCBI taxonomy): Eukaryota > Viridiplantae > Streptophyta > Pinopsida > Cupressales > Taxaceae > Torreya > Torreya grandis. The sequence continues at coordinate 2,764,571 of JARHVA010000292.1, read as the reverse complement.
CTCTTATGCAAAGATTGAAATGAATCTTTGAGACTTCATCTAGGCCAATTCTAAGGGGCCCCAAGGTTTTCATACAATATCTTGGGCTATTTGTGATCACCCTAAAGAAGCTAGTGGGCTGGGACTCTTAAACATCAATCTTCATGGTATCCCTCATGGGTTTACATGGATCATCATGAGCTTGGAAGGTAATGAAACCTATAAAATCCTTCTGAGACACTACATCTCTCAAGGTTGCCCACATGGTAGAAAAATTTTGCAAGGAATTGGCTTTCATAGTGTACTTATCTCACCAATGACACTCAAAGTAGGGGCACTTTTGTCATGAAATTTATTTAGAAATCCTGGTAAAAGCTCAAACCCTACTTCATTTGGGTGGGGGATAGATTTAGTATCAATCTTTCACTAAAATTTGAGTCATTATGGTTGCCTCCCTAGTTAAAATTCAATAATACCCCCTTTACCATGGTCCCCTAGATCGAAAGCTTGATGTTGTTTAAGAAAGGTATTCTCATGGTTGGTGATCTATTTTTTTATTACCTCTAGCGACTGGATTCATTGGCCTATGCTAAAATCTAATTTCCATATTAATAATGAAGATGCATAATGTATTTTTGAATTACTGAGTCCCATCCCTGATGAATACTTGCACAAAATTAGAGTTTCCTCTCTTACATCATGGTGGAAGGATTGGTATTTTTTGACAACCAAACCACTTCATTGATACTCTCCTCGATTGGGTTATAATTTATTGGCGTCTCAGGATGTTGATACTTAATTTAATTGTTTTGGGAATATTAGAGTCTTATTCCTAATTTAGTTAGGGGTCTGAAATAAATAAACTTGTAAATAATATTGCAATAATTATAGTACTAATTTGTATAATTTTTTATGTCTTTTAAACCTTTTTAAAAATAGTAATGAATAAGGAGGAATGTAACTTAGCTTAAAACTAGATTGAGATAGTTGAGATATAGGTTGAAACTAGTTGTGCAAGACTAGGAAAGTGTTATGAACCTAGATTTGGTTTTCATTCAGTGAAAAGATAGAAGCGTTGAAAATAGGACTCTTTTGGGTATAGCTACCACTATTATCCAAAATAGTCATAAAGATCTAAATTTGATTGATTTTTATCTGTTGTCCCCGTGTGAGCTTGCTTATGAAATTTTGTGTCTCGAATGTCAATGAAGCTCCTCATAGAGCTGATTTAATCTAAAAATCCTAAATCTTCATTGTGGTTGATAGAACTTGAGAAAGAAGGGGGTTTAGTGTGTGTAGGATATACTAAGCATATCCTAAGCATGTATCCACACCCCTTATGTGCGATCTCTATCTACATTCCAATTGAGAGTGCTTCAGGTGGCTAGGGACTGGTGTGAGGGTTTGAATATATTTTCATCTATGTTGGGTGACTGTATGCAGAGAATATGAAAATTTACCTTTGGTGGTTTGTTTGTATTCTTGCTTGCTTTGTATTTGTATATGTATGTATGTATGTATGTATTATGTATGTATGTATGTATGTATGTATGTATGTATATAACTATGACTGAATCAAATGTCCTTATTAATTTATAATTTTAGTAATTACCATAATCATCTTTGTTTAACATTTGATCCTTTATAAATTGAGTAAGTAGTTGAGTTATCATAGATCTTTAATAAACCAAATTGATGTAAATAGTGAGAATATTATATAGGGATTTTCCTCCAACCACATAGCCTTTTAGATCCCCTGCACACCTTTCATCCACTAAGAGTGGCCCTACCTTTAACGAGTAGGATAGATAAGAGTCTAAAAACAGAGAAAGAGATCATTTACCAACACCGTGGATACTCAACATTTCTTATTGTGAGTTTGACTTTGAATCGAGACTACAATTAAAATATTCACAATGTATACTACCCATATACATTACTTATAACTATAAGTGTTTAGATTCACCAAGTACCCCTTATTGAATCTTAACTCATTGGGTAACTGAATTACTATGAGATGATGCTTTACATGAGTGCCCCATACCACCCACATAAATCATTGACTTATCCATATGTTGAGGAATTATTAGTTTATTAATATAAGAATCTTATTATAACCTAATTTATTATCTTTGATTTCTATGTTTTGATGCTCAGTACAGTCATTCTTTCCTAAAAATAAAACTTTCACCCTACCTCTTATTTACTCATTAAGGAAACTTGATGACGGTTAAGCTAGGTATAAATTCAGTAAAATCTAAATGATGATTATTCATCTTTATCCATTTCTACATGATTCTACCATAGTTATATAACCCCAAGAACTCCATTCAAATAATGCTAATTGTTTAGTTATTGAACTAGCTCCTGCATTATTAGTGATGTCCTTTAAGGATTTCAATTTTTTTGATAAAATAATCAACTGAACATAAATTCATCTACTGTGTGGGATTATTAATCCTAAAATTTTGACTTATTTCTACATAGTAATAGGTTATTACCAAAAATATTGCTTCAAATCGATAAATTTTGTATTCATAATGCTTTTATCTAAAATCTTATTTTAATATAGTACAATATGATTTTTGTGGCATGGATATGAAGATAATATTAATTTTTATTCTATTATATTTAGTTTCCATTTCCTAATATAAATTTCATGTTGATATAGAAAATTACATTTTACTTTATTTTTAACAAGTACTCCTTTATTTTTTATAAACTGATTCAAACTCATTATTATTACTCCTTAGAAACTAGTTTAAAGTTATCAGTGAATACAAATCTTTATGAACAAAAATAATAAGTTTGAAACTTAGTGCAAAATATTTAATTTGGAAAACATTGCATATACATTTTATTCTTTTCACATAAAAAGATGACTCAAGAGATGCAAAACCATGGTGATATGGTAATGTAGAAAGAGATTAATTTGTATTAAAAAAATAAAAATAAAAGGGATCAAAGTAAATTTAATATTTTGACTGCTATCAAAAGATTGCCATACCTATTATTGCAAATACAAAAACAAAACTAAAGAATTCTGCTTGTGCAAAAGTATATTTTAGGATTAATGAGCCAAGTTTACAATTGTTTCCAGTGGACATTTATCTAATACAACAGGGGTTATTAGATGTTATAAATTTTATGATGTTTTTATTTTACCCACTATCAAATTTTTTTGCCTAGCTAAACGGTTAAAAGAATAAAAATTGGTTTATTTTTGTACAGATAAAAATTTCATTCTAAACATCACCCCAATTGTAGATATGTGAGAAGTAAATAAGCATCAATCATACAAGGCAAGAAGAAAAATGAACGCAAAGGTGGCCAAGGGGCCATGAAAATAAGGGGCATGGACACATGTCACTCAAATTGGGAAAGAAAGCATATAAGACATATTCAAGTACCACATATACATATAATTGGAAATAATTAAACTTGGCACAAGGGACACAATCACATAGAAGAGTACAAGCAAAGGACATTGGCAAATGTCCTAAGGCACATACAATAGATAAAATAAGAACTGAGAAAGTCAATCACATTTAGCTACACAAAACAACAAAGGAAAGCATGTAATATACTAGAAATACAAATACATCTAACTAATCAAAGTAAGAAGTGAAATTATGCAAAACATGTATTACAAGACTAGGTAGATTATAATAAATACATAAGAGCTATATATTAGTGAATGTCGATAAAGTAATCTATATAAACTAGTAAGTAATGTGTATCAACATAATAACTAGAGTGTCTAGTGTAAGAATGGCATAAGCTAGATGGTGTAGTGATGTAGAAAATGCTCCCAATGGGTAGATATATCGATGTGTGTCTTGAATGTAGAAGTAATATGCCCCCTCAATAGGTAAAGTGAAGCAATCATGGATCGGGATGTCACTACACACACTCAAATAAGATAAGGTGAAGCACGGTAATGTAGATAAATCAATAAAAAATAGCAGAGAATAGAGAATGTAAGTCTCGTATGGTAGTAGCCATGAAGTTGGTAAATGATCTCTTTTTCAATTTTAGAATCTTATCTATCCTACTCATGAAGTGTAGGGCAGCTCTTAGTAGATGAGAGGTGTTCAAAGGATCTAAATAGGTTTGTAGTTAGAGGCATAACCCTCTATGATATTTTCCATCTCTATATCAATTTGGTGTACTAAGGATCTACAATAACTCCTCTACTTACTCAGTTGACAAAGGATCAAATGTTAAATGAAGATGATTATGGTAATTAATTATGTACACTGTTGAAGTATGTTTGTTAAAATGGTAAATTAATAAGGACATTTGATTTAATCCTAGTTGTATGATTCAGATCATATATGTATGATTTATAATGTTGTTAGTTTGAAATGATAATTGGATGTTCAAGTTAAGAAATAAATGTTTTATGTTATTGTAATGTATAATTAAATGTCATAGTTCATTGCAATAGTGAATGAGTGAAATTGATAGAATAGAATTGTTTTAATAAATCTTTATTTTAACTACTTATATTTGAGATGTTGATATTATGACATAAATTACATTTAGTATATGTTTAGTTTTTGACATGTGAGTAATGGATGCAAAACAAATTATAGTACACATTTGATTTAAGCAAGTTATTTTAAGTGCATAAAATTTATTATGGTATACTGTATAGGAAGTATATTGATAAGTTAAACTGATCACTATGAGTTGTTCCTCCAATGCTCAATATAATTCTAAATGTATGGTTTAAGATTATGTGATATAAACTTTTATTTAGATAGTTAATATAAAATTATAAGTGTGTGTGTGTGTGTGTGTGTGTGTGTGTGTGTGTGTGTCTATATATATATATATATATATATATATATATATATATATATATATATATATATATATATATATATATATATATATATATACATACATACATACATACATACATACATACACACTTATAATTTTACATTATGTATCTAAATAAAAGTTTATATCACATAATCTTAAACTAGACATTTAGAATTATATTGAGCATTGGAGGAAGAACTCATAGTGATCAGTTTAGCTTATCAATATACTTCCTATACAGTATACCATAATAAATTTTATGCACTTAAAATAACTTGCTTAAATGAAAAGTGTACTATAATTTGTTTTGCATCCATTAGTCACATGTCATATACTAAACATAAAATAAATATAATTTATATCATAGTATCAACATCTCAAATATAAGTAGTTAAAATAAAGATTTATTAAAACAATTCTATTCTATCAATTTCACTCATTCACTATCTCAATGAACTATGACATTTAACTATACATTACAATAACATAATACATTTATTTCTTAACTTGAACATCCAATTATCATTTCAAACTAACAACATTATAAATCATACATATATGATCTGAATCATACAACTAGGATTGAATCAAATGTCCTTATTAATTTACCATTTTAACAAACATACTTCAATAGTGTACATAATTAATTACCATAATCATCTTCGTTTAACATTTGATCCTTTGTAAACTAAGCAAGTAGAGGAGCTATTGTAGATCCTTAGTACACCAAATTGATGCAGAGATGGAAAATATCATAGAGGGTTATGCCTCTAACCACAAACCTATATAGATCCTCTGAACACCTCTCATCTACTGAGAGTGGCCCTACACTTCATGAGTAGGATAGATAAGATTCTAAAAATTGAGAAAGAGATCATTTACCAACTTCATGGCTACTACCATGCGAGACTTACATTCTCTATTATGTGCTATTTTTTTTTGATTTATCTACATTACCATGCTTCACCTTATCTTATTTGAGTGTGTGCAGTGACATATAGATCCATGATTGCTTCACTTTACCTATTGAGGGGGCATCTTACTCCTACATTCAAGACACACATTGATATATCTACCCATTGGGAGCATTTTCTACATCACTACACCATCCAGGTTATGCCATTCTTACACCAGACACTCTAGTTATTATTTTGATGTACATTAATTACTAGTTTATATAGATTACTTTATCGACATTCACTAGTATATAGCACTTGTGTATTTCTTATAATCTACCTAGTCTTGTACTACATGTTTTGTGTAATTTTACTTGTTGATTTGATCAGTTAGATGTATTTGTATTTCTAGTATATTACATGCTTTCCTTTACTGTTTTGTGTAGCTAGATGTGATTGACTTTCTCAGTTCTTATTTTATCTATTATATGTGCCTTAGGACATTTGCCAATGTCCTTTGATTGTACTCTTCTATGTGATTGTGTCCCTTGTGCCAAGTTTAATTATTTCCAATTATATGTATATGTGGTATTTGAATATGTCTTATATGCTTTCTTTCCCAGTTTGAGTGACATGTGTCCATGCCCCTTGTTTGCATGGCCCCTTGGCCACCTTTGTGTGCTTTTTGCTTTTATAATGGAATTTTTATCTGTACAAAAATAAACCATTTTTTATTCTTTTAACCGTTTAGCTAGGCAAAAAAATTTGATAGTGGGTAAAATAAAAACATCATAAAATTTATAACATATAATAACCCCTATTGTATTAGATAAATGTCCACTGGAAACAATTGTAAACTTGGCACGTTAATCGTAAAATATACTTTTACACTAGCATAATTCTTTAGTTCTATTTTTGTATTTGCAATAATAGGTATGCCAATCTTTTGATAGCAGTCAAAATCTTAAATTTACGTTGACGCCTTTTATTTTTATTTTTATTTTTTTAATACATATTAATCTCTTTCTACATTACCATATCACCATGGTTTTGCATCTCTTGAGTCATCTTTTTATGTGAAAAGAATAAAATGTATATGCAATGTTTTCCAAATTAAATATTTTGCCCAAGGATTCAAACTTATTATTTTTGTTCATAAAGATTTGTATTCACTGATAACTTTAAACTGGTTTCTAAGGAGTAATAATAAAGAGTTTGAATCAGTTTATAAAAAATAAAGGAACACTTAATAAAAATAAAGTAAAATGTAATTTTCTATGTCAACATGAAATTTATATTAGGAAATGGAAACACAATATAATAGAATAAAAATTAAGATTATCTTCATATCCATGCCACTAAAATCATATTGTACTATATTAAAATACGATTTTAGATAAAAGCATTATGAATACAAAATTTATCGATTTGAAGAATTATTTTTGGTAATATCATATTACTATGTAGAAATAAGTCAAAATTTTAGGAGTAATAATCCCACACAATAGATGAATTTATGTTCAGTTGATTATTTTATCAAAAAAAAAGTTGAAATGCTTAAAGGACATCACTAATAATGTAAGACCTAGTTCAATAACTAAACAATTAGCATTATTTGAATGGAGTTCTTTGGGTTATATAACTATGGTAGAATCAATTATAAATGGATAAAGATGAATAATCATCATTTAGATTTTACTAAATTTATACCTAGCTTAACCGTCATCAAGTTTCCTTAATGAGTAAATAAGAGGTAGGGTGAAAGTTTTATTTTGAGGAAAGAATGACTATACTGAGCATCAAAACATAGAAATCAAAGATAATAAATTAGGTTATAATAAGATCCTTATATTAATAAACTAATAATTCAATTACCCAATGAGTTAAGATTCAACAAGGGGTACTTGGTGAATCTAAACACTTATAGTTATAAGTATTGTATATGAGTAGTATAAATTGTGAATATTTTAATTGTAGTCTCGATTCAAAGTCACACTCAAAATAAGAAATGTTGAGTAGCCACGGTGTTGGTAAATGATCTCTTTCTCAATTTTTAGACTCTTATCTATCCTACTCGTTAAAGGTAGGGCCACTCTTAGTGGATGAAAGGTGTGTAGGGGATTTAAAAGGCTCTATGGTTGGAGGAAAATCCCTATATAATATACTCCATATTTACATCAATTTGGTTTATTAAAGATCTATGATAACTCATCTACTTACTCAATTTATAAAGGATCAAATGTTAAGCAAAGATGATTATGGTAATTACTAAAATTATAAATTAATAAGGACATTTGATTCAGTCTTAGTTATATAACTCAGATCATATATTTATGATTTATAATGTTGTTAATTTTAAATGATAATTGGATGTTCAAGTTAATAAACAAATGTATTCTACTATTGTAATGTATAGTTAAATGTCACAGTTCATTATGATAGTGAATGAGTGAAATTGATAAAATAAACTTGTTTTAATAAGTATTTATCTTAAAAACATATGTTTGAGATGTTGATGTTATGATATAAATTGCATTTAGTTTCTGTTAAGTGTATAACATGTGAGTAATGGATGCAAAACAAATTATAGTACACTTTTGATTTATGCAAGTTATTTTAAGTGCATAAAATTTACCTTGGTATATTATTTAGGAAGTAGATTGATAATCTAAACTGATCAAAATGAGTTGTTCTCCCAATGTTTGATATAATTCTAAATGTATGTATGGTTTAAGATTATGTGATATAACTTTCGGTTAGATACTTAATCTAAAAGTCTATTTATTAAAAAATAGTTAGTTTAATTATACCCTGAAGGGGATGTCACATAATGGTATAAAATCCTAGCATCAACACTCAAGCATAATGGGTTTGCTATATTTTTGAGTTTATACAATTTTATCCTACCAAGTTACTATGGCCCAAGCACATAACAATGATGGAAGTGATCAAAATGAGTAATAATTTGAAGCTAAGCTTGACCAAATATTAGATATGGTAACTATAACTCAAGAGAGGATGGGTATCATGGAACATCAAGTACAAAACCTTACTTATAGACAAGGTCATGAAGAAAACCTAAGAAATCCAATCAATGATGAAGATCACTAGAATGTAGTTGAGAAAAATCAAGAAAATCCTAATGTAAATATTTGTAATGTGCACTCACCCAAGTGACCTCAATTTCAAACCAAATTTTTAAGAGACCTGATGTGGATAACCTAACCTAATTACAATGAGATAGTACTTGAGGATGGAGAAAAAAATTGGATTATTGAAACAGAAAAGTATTTTGAACTTTATAACTCCTTGGAGGAAACCAAAGTTATTTGGGTCGCGTACCAACTCTTGGGTGAAGCATCAACTTGGTGGGAAAAATTGAAGGCTTAAATAAATTTGGCTACAAAAATGACTGCTTTGGAATAGTTTGTGTCTTTTTTAAGAAAATATGGTTGCCATAGTTATACTTTGATATAAATATGATAGAGTTTTAGAATCTCCAACAAGGAGATATATCAATCACTACTTATTGGGAGAGTTTCAATCAACTTCTAAAATATGTACCAAAGTCTCAAAGTGATGAGAAGCTTCATATTAGAAAGATTATTTTGGGTTTAAACCCTCAAATTAGCACTGGTGTCAACCTCCATGGATAAACTACTATGGATGAAGTTTTTGAAAAACCTATAAAATAGGAGAAGAAACTGAAGACCTTTGTATCAGCTATTAAGGAATTCTATTACTAAGGGAAGTAGTTTCAACATAAAAACTACCCTCCATTTAAGAAGAAGTTTTAGAAAGGAAATAAAATTGGTAGGAATAAAAATATAGTTTCTGGGAATAGTTCCAAGTTTGGGAATTTAGGAAAATCCAACAATAGATATTAGGGATGAAATGGTAATATCAGTAATAACAACAATAACATCAATATTGGGAAATTTAGTGATGAGGAAAAATCTCAAGAGAAGAAATGTGTGTGCTTTAATTATGCAGGTGATCAATATGCTAGCCAATGTCCTCACTGATCTAATGATGTCTAATCTAAGACACCAATGGAGGCAGTAGATTTTCAAGTGATACTAGTGGAGGTAGTAGGTAAACTTTTTGGTTGTCCCATTACTATTCTTATTGATACAACAACATCCGAGTGTTTTATATCTCCTAAAATTATTAGAAAGATAAAAATGTCAATTTTATGTCTAATCCTTGGTCAGTTTATTATGAACATCAAGCAATGAAAAAGTTATAGAAATGTTTGTTTGAAGCTAAGTTAGAGCTTTTATGATTCACTACTACTATAGACCTATATGTGGCCTCCCTAGGACCATATGATGTGATACTTGGAGTAAAATGGTTATGGAAGCACTGAGCAAACATTGATTTCTTTGACAAAACAATATCGTGTCTAGATGATGAAGAATAGTCTAGATTTGTGTGATTAAAATGTGAGGCTACTATAAGGGAAATATTTTTAATGTAGTTCAAGAAAGATAAATGAAAAGGATGTGTTCTTTTTACAATATAAATTGATGAAGTGGAAGAGGGGAAAGAACCCACGATAGAAGATTACCCTTTTTTATGTGATTTTAGTGATGTTTTTCCTGATGAACTACCAGGTCTTCCACCTAAGAGAGAACTTAATTTCTCAATTTATATCATCCTTTGGTCAGAGCCCATGTCAAAATCCCCTTACCTAATTATGCTAACTGAGTTGTTCAAATTAAAGGCTCAATTATAGGAACTGTTAGCCAAAGGTCTTATCCATGCAATCGTATCTCCTTGAGGTGATCTAATGGTTTTATAAAAAATACATATGGCACCCTTAAGCTTTGTATTGACTATAGAATGCTCAATAAAATAATAGCGAAGAATTGATATCCTTTGCCATGTATTGATGATTTCTTTAATCAAATGCAAGGGGAAACAATGGTTTATAAAATTGATCTAAGGTCAAGTTATCATCAATTGAGCATTCAAGACAAAGACATTCCAAAAGCTACTTTGAGGACTCATTACAGGTAGTACGAGCTCACAATGCTTCCTTTCAGGCTTACGAATGCTTTAGTAACATTCATGAACCTAATGAATAGCATATTTAAGGACTATTTAGACAACTTTGTTTTGGTATTTTTGGATGACATTTTGAGTTATTCAAAATCTAAATAGGAAAATGTTTGATATTTTTTATTATTGATGGAACAATTAAGAGAGCATAGGATTTATGACAAGTTGTCTAATTATGTCTTATTCCAAAAGAGGGTACATTACTTAGGACACAACATTTTAGATGAAGCTATTTTAGTTGTTCATGTTAATATTCTAGCCATCAAGTAATGGACATCTCCTAAGAATGTTCACAAAGTCCATAGTTTCATGGGCTTAGCTCATTATTATATAAAGTTTATAGAGTTTGTATATAATAATTCACATCATTTGACTCTTGGCATGGCTCCCTTTGAGGCACTTTATAGTAGGAAGTGTCATATACCCCTTAGTTAGGATAATATAGGTGATAGAGTTATGATTGGCCCAAAAATGCTATAGGATATGGAGGAACAAGGTAAGCTCATTCAAAAAATGCTTTTCAAGGTTGTAGATAAGCAAAAGAGTTATGCTGATAAGAAGTGGACTCTTAAATTTTTTGAAGGGATAAGGTTTTTTAGGGTAAAACCATAAAAAATTTATATCATGTTTGGGAAGTCATCCAAACAAGCACCAAGATATGTAGGACCATTTGATGTCCTTGAGTTTATTAACCTGATTACCTATAGACATACACTACCACCAGTACTTGCTTGATTTCATAATTTTTTTCATGTTTCTTTATTGAAATATTATCATGTAGATGTGTCTTATGTTTTTGATTGGAAAATTTTACAAGTACAAGATCTGGGAGTGGTCCTAGTAGAACTCCTATGGATTGTTCCTATTTGCAAATTGACTTTGTGGAACAGGAAAGTTTCCTAGTGTAACATCCAGAGGGACAAATATTTTAAGGAAAGTGAGCATGGGAAAACTATGATGAAGTATACAAATATTTTCCACCCCTATTTACTTAATTACTTATATTATAGTGGACATCAGGCTATTGTCTTTTCTGAGGAGAGGAGGATGTCATATCCCATTTTTATATGCATGTAATAATTATTTACCCATATCAATGTGGTGTGCCATATGAACTTAGTTGGATAAAATTTTGATGTTTATTTAATATTGACTACTAGTATCATTATCAAACTAAATTGATACATTATTAAGATGATTATTATTATTATGCATTATACTATTTTGAAGCTTATAATGATTAATGATAGATACGCTGATCTAACATATATTTTGACATTGAGTTGTGCATGGCAAGCAAGAATATTTTTAAGCAATGTATGGTTGCGTTAATACTTTAGCGTTATATTAATTTTTGGTTAATGTTTAAATTTATTAACTACTAACTAGTATCGTTTAAGTGTGTGATTGTAACACATGTTACTCCAGACCTACAAAGAGGGAGGGTATCATTGAGGAGAGTTGAAATAGATAAGGTGTTAAGAAAAAATAAAGATGTGATGTCAATCAAGTGAACCGATCATGACATAAGGATCCCATCAATGGGTTAGCTATAGTGTTTACCTTTTGATCGAACCTATTTTAATACATTAATTTATGAAGATAAATGAAATATGTTTACCCTTTCTATAGTAATTAAAGGATTTTTACATAGCCTAGAACATGCATGACTAGGGAGAATACATTAAATGGTTTTAGTTAAAAAAAATTACCATAAGATAGAAAAATAAATAATATTAAAATTTTTTAAATATTTAATTCTCTTTCAAATAAAATCTTCTACGTTTAACTAACACGTCACCCTTGGGGGACAAAAATATAGTTGGGATTAAATTCAACATTGACTTGAATATTTTATCCTGGTAAAATCCCACTCATCCTTTATGCCACATAGGGGAATAATAAAGTAGATGAAGTGTATAATGAAGTTGGGTGAAAAAATTAAATGTTGGCCTCTATTTATTAGCCTTTATAATGTGAAAATGGTAACAAAAAAAAGAAAGGAAGGAAGAAAGGAAAAGAGTAGGGGGTTATTAGAGGAAAATAAGAAAGCATAGCAAAGGAGGAGGTGAGATGGAAGAATCGGGGAGGGTTACATGTTCATAATTAATCTTTGGTCAATTAGGTTAGTATATTTGTTGAAATAATGATAGCTCTTGTTTCAAATGTTTTCTATCAAAGTAAATCTAGAATAGCTGGAATAGTTAGTAGGATAGATGGTTAAATTCAAACCTTCCTCTTACCCTTTCTCAACACATTCTCTCTTTATTATGTAGTCCATTTATTTTTCATTTGAATATGGATTGTACCTTAAAGACTCTTTTCATTAGATATGTCACATTTTTGATAGGATCTCAAAGCTTGTAATCCAAATAATTTTTATTTTTATTTTTTTAAAATAAATATTGCTTTCCTTATATAGTTGACCTTATAGTACTACTCTTTTTCTTTTTTTTTAGCATCATTATTTTAATCTCAATCGATCACCTTCTAGTCTAGTAGAGGATGATAATCTATGATCATTTCTATCCCTATATACATATGCTAGATCACTTTTCATTAATAGATTCAGAATTCTAAATTTAATAATAACTAAACTCATATATCAATAAAATAACATAGTGCCATTTTCCACTAGAAAAATTGAATAAATTTAAGTTAACAAATGAGAAATCAAAAAAATAAATTTAATATTAACAAATGTGTTAGGATCCTACAACAAGATTGACTACTTTTGTGTAATCAACTAAACACATAATTAAACTAGAAAGAATAAGTAACTAGAAACTAGAAATAGCAAAGAATATGAGATACAAGAAAAAACCCAAAAACTTGTATTAAACTCTTCCAGAAGGAAATACAATGAATAAATCTCTCTTTCTTCTCACACCTCTCAAATGTACAGATCTCTTTCCCTCAAGAGTTTTCTCTCTCAATTACAACCAACTCCAACACTTGGATTGATTCACATTTACATGTATTGTCTTACAAGATATGAAGATCTAACCCTATTATATAATATTAAGATTCATGAGCATGCATTCTCTACCATTAGATATAGCTTTTAATCAAAGGTTCAAATCAGTCCTACAAAAAATAGAAACACAAACTCAATACTAATAGTTAATCTTTTCATGCAAACAATCTATTCTACTATGAAAATAGACTTCTGGATGCACAGGGGACCGACATTGGTCCCTGTCTACCTACATATGACCGACATTGATCGATCCATGACCGACGTCGGTAGCCACTGGTCGACTCCTGACCAATGCTGGTGACTATGAACTCTAGCAACTTCTGTATTTGCTCATCTAATGAACTTTTAGCTCCATAACTCAACAATCTTCCACTTGGAGATAAATAGTTGCACCTATACCTATATAGCAACATCTTTTAGCTTTTCCATCTTCAAACTCAATCTTGAAGACCAACAAATGTTGAATGAAGATTCAACTTCTCCTTTGTTACCATCTTTTTTAACATATCAGTAGGGTTCTTATCTATATGGATCTTTTCCAGCTTCAACTCACCATCCTCCAATACCTGTCTAATGAAGTGGTACCTAAGCTGTATATGTCTGGTTCTTGAATGAAAGGCTGAATTATTTGCCAAATGAATTGCACTTTGACTATCACTGTACAATCTGCAACTCTCTTGCTCCTTTCCCAACTCTTCCATGAATCGAGTCATCCAAATCATCTCCTTGCTAGCCTCTATGAATACAATTTATTTTGCCTCTGAAGTAGACAAGGCATCAACCTTTTGCAACTTTGAAATCTAGCTAACCACTGTTTCACCAATAGTGAACACATATCATGTGGTGCTTCTCTTGCCATCCAAGTCACCTGCCATATCCGAATCTACATACCCATGTAGAGAAGTATTTGACCCACCATACCATAAATGGCTACTGATGGTCCATCTCAGATATCTGAAAATCCACTAAACTACTTTCCAGTGTTTCTTCCCTAGATTGGCCATAAACTTACTGACAACTCTCACTGCTTGGGCTATATCAGGTCTAGTACATACCCTTGCATACATCAAGCTCCCAATTGCTAAATCCTATGGAACTTTACTCATGTACTCAACCTCATCATGTGATTTAGGACACTGTTCTTTGCTCAACTTGAAGTGTCTAGCATAGGTGTGCTCACCAGTTTTGCATCCTGCATATTGAACCTTTCCAACACCTTGTTCACATAATCTTCTTGAGACAAAATCAAATGGTGATTTTTCTTGTCTCTCTTAATACTCATGCCAAGGATTTTTTTTGCTTCTCCCAAATCTTTCATGGCAAATGTGTGAGCTAATTTTACCTTAAGCTCATGAATATCTTGCATGTGCAAACCTGCAACAAGCATATCATCTTCATACAGTAACAGGATAATATATCTACCATTATCCAATCTCTTAAAATAAACACAATGGTCAAATTGACATCTACCAAAGCCATGCTCTAACATAAACCTATCAAACCTCAAATACCATTGTGTTGGAGCTTGCTTAAGACCATATAAGCTTTTCTTCAACTTGCACACAAGTTTCTCTTTACCTTTGACCTCAAATCCTTCTGGCTGATCCATCTATATTTCTTCTTCCAAATCTCCATGAAGAAATGTTGTCTTAACATCAAGCTTCTAAAGATGAAAATCCTCAATAACAACTAAAGACAATACAATCTGAATAGAACTCATTTCTACTACAGGAGAAAAAATTTCACCTAAATCAATACCTAGTTTCTGTGCAAATTCCTTTACTACCAACCTGGCCTTATGTCTCATTTGTCAATTCTCACCTTCTTTTAATCTATAAACCCATCTATTTTTTAGTGCTTTCTTTTTGGCTAGCAACTCAACCAAATCCCACATTTGTTTCTCTTTCAAAGAATCAATTTCTTCATTCATGCCAAGCTCCCACTATTTCCTAGTTTCTATCTGTATTGCCTCATCAAAGCTTTATGGTTCTCCACTGTCAGTGAGCAATAAGTAGAATAATGAAGGGGAATAATGAATTGGAGGTTTACTTACCCTTTCTAACCTTTTGATGAGTGTTTGAGACTCATACACAGCTTGATGTCTGCCTAAATTCTCTGTTAGTGACCGATCTCGATCATCTCTAGGTCTGTACCTGACTGACGTCAGTTCCACTTGACCGACATCGATTCCTGTACAGCCGATGTCAGTTCCTTTCTGGCTGATGTTAGTTTTTAAATGACCAATGTCAGTGTCTGTGTTTTTCTATGAGTGATTACCTGTGAGCTCTTCTTGGATCATAACCTCATCCAAATCAACATTGCCCTGCTTAGTATTATTCAGCATTTTGAGCTGATCACTGTACATCACTTTTTCATTAAAAACAACATCACGGCTTCTAATAATTTTGTTAGTTCCTAAATTCCACAATTGGAATCTGAAATCTCCAGAGCCATAACCAATAAAAGTGCATCGCATAGATTTAGCATCCAGCTTCTTTCTATTTTCTTTATCAACGTGTACAAAAGCTTTAGAACCAAAAACTTTGAGAAATGAAAGATCTACTTTTTTACCTATCCAAGCCTCTTCTAGAATTCCACCATCCAGAGTAGTAGAGGGTCCTCTATTAATCAGGTAAACTGTAGTGTCTACAGCTTCTGCCTAAAACTGTAAGGGCAAACTAGCATGCAACCTCATACTCTGTGCATGCTCCATTATTGTTTCATTCATCCTCATAGCAACTCTATTTTGCTGAGGTGTCCTTGGAACCATCCTTTCCCTATGCATTCCATACATAAAACAGTAACTATTGAGCTTTTTGCTACAGTACTCACCACCATTGTCAGATCTAAGGCATTTCAATCTCAAACCTGTCTCATTCTCAACTAAAGCTTTCTAGTTCTTAAAAGTGCCAAAAACATCAGATTTCTTCTTTATGCAATAAACCCATACCTTTCTTGTAGCATCATCAATGAAAGAAACATAATACTGTGATCCTCCAATAAAAGCTACCTGAGCTAGTCCCCACACATCTGTGTGAACAAGCTCCAACTTGTGCTTCTTCTTTGTTGACCCAGTTTTGAGAAATCTCACTCTCTTCTATTTCTAAAAAATACAGTGCTCACAAAAATCTAAATCTATGCATTTCAAATTAGAAAGCTTACCTTTTGCCTTAAGAACAGTCATTCCTTTCTCACTCATGTGGCCAAGCCTACAGTGCCACAACTTTACATCTACATTTGAAGTAGATAATGCAGAAGGAGAATTATCATTAATATAATTACATAAATAGAGAGTACCTACTCTCTTACCTCTAGCTAATACAATAGTACCCTTGGAAACCTTCCAAGATTCAGCTGTGAGAGTTACTGTGCAACCCTCATCCCCCAACTTTTCTGTAAAAATTAGATTCCTCTTCAGGGTGGGTACATGCATGACATCCTTCAACACCCATGTGTTGCCATTCTACAATTTCAGCTGCACTTTTTCTTTGCCAATAATTTTACAAGGCTCATCATCCCCTAAATAGACTATTCCAAAATCTCCATGGACATAATCATTAAAAAAAATTATTTGGGGTTGCATGGAAAGAAGCACAAGAATCTAAAACCCAAGATTCTATTTTATTATCCAGAGAAAATATAAGAGCATCTTGTGCAACAATACCTAGAACATTTGCTTCCTTATTACCTTCATGCTAATTTTCTTCTTTATCTTTCAACCAGCAATCTTTCTTTGCATGCCCTTTCTTTTCACAATTTTAGCAGATTATATTTCTACCATTTTTGGATTTGGATCTACCTCTCATCTTTGACTTAGACCTTGATCTCCCTTGCTTGCCCTTCTCTTTTTGCCTTCCCTTGCTTTCAAAACTTAAAGCATTACCTGACATTTTCTCTGTGTTTTTCTTGTGAATTTCTTCATTCAAGATTACACTAACAACATCATAACCTTTCAAGATATTTAAAGCAGATGTAGTATTACTAACTACCATTACCAAGCTATGCCAACTTTTAGGTAAAGAGCATAAGATTAATAAAGCCTTAATTTCATCATCAAAAACTATTTTGACTGAATTTAACTGATTTACTATTACACAGAAATCATTTAGATGAGTAGATATAGATCCACCTTCCTATATTTGTAAATTAAATAATTGCTTCATAAGATATACCTTATTTGAAGCTGAGGGCTTTTCATATAAATTTACTAAAGTATCCATTAACTCTACCATTGTCTTTGCCTGTGATAAGTTAGAAATCATAGAAGATGCCAGACTCAATCTTATAGATCCCAGAGCCTTTCTATCAAGAACATTCCATTCTTCATCTTGCATATCTGTGGGTTTACTTGAAACCCCACGTAATGGTGAGTACAAATCTTTTTGATATAGATAATCTTCTAGCTACATCCTCCATAATTGATAATTCTTGCCATTAAACTTATTCATTCTTAGTTTACTTTCTTCTGTCATTGCTATACTCCCACTCAAACAGAAACCCCTGTGAGTGACCTATAATCAACAAACACTAAATAAATCTAAAACCACTTGTTAGTGAACCTATGCTCTGATACCACTTTGTTAGGATTGTACAACAAGATTGACTACTTTTGTGTAAGCAACTAAACACGAAATTAAACCAGAAAGAATAAGTAACTAGAAACCAGAAACATCAAAGAATATGAGATACAAGAAACAACCTAAAAACTTGTATTAAACTCTTTTAGAAGGAAATACAATGAATAAATCTCTCTTTCTTCTCACACCTCTCAAATGTATAGTTCTCTTTCCCTCAAGAGTTTTCTCTCTCAATTACAACCAACTCCAACACTTGGATTGATTCATATTTACATGTATTGTCTTACAAGCTATGAAGATCTAACCCTATTATATAATATTACGATTCATGAGCATGCATTCTCCATCATTAGATATACCTCTTAATCAAAGGTTCAAATTAGTCCTGCCAAAAATACAAATGTGGACTCAATACTAACAGTTAATCTTTTCATGCAAACAATCTATTCTACCATGAAAATAGACTTCTAGATACACAGGTGACCGATGTTAGTTCCTGTTTTCCTACATATGACTGACGTCAGCTGATCTATGACCGATGTTAGCAGCCACTAGCTGACTCCTGATAGATGTCGGTGACTGTGAACTCCAGCAACTTCTGCATTTGCTCCTCTGATGAAGCTTTTAGCATCACAACTCAACACAATGCCCTAGAAGGGAATTTTGATCTGTAAAAAAATAGACAAATTGTTATTCTTTTATCCTTTTAGTTGGGTAAAAATGTTTGATAGCTATTAAAATAAAATCATCATAAAATTTCCAGCATCTAACACCTATTGTATTAGACAAATTTTCATTGGAAACAATTGTAAACTTGGTGTCTTAATCTTGTAATATATTTTTCCATTTGTAGAATTATTTTGTTTAGATTTTGTATTTTCAATAACAAGTATGGCATAGCTTTTGATAGTAATCAGAATCTTAAATTTATAGTGACCCCTTTCTTCTTTACAACAATGCCATGTTTTTGCATATCCTAGGTCAATGTGAAAAGAATAAAATGTATATGTAATCTTCTCTAAAGTAAATATTTTTGCCAAAGTTTCAATTTAATTATTATTTTTCAAAAATATTTGTAATCATTGATAAATTTAAACCAGTTTACAAGGAGTAATAGTAATGAGTTTGAATCAATTTATAAAAAAGTGAAGGAAAACTTGATAAAAAGAAAGTAAAATGTAATTTTGTCCATAAACATGAAATTTATATTAGGAAATGGAAAAAATGATAATAGATTAATAA
>JARHVA010000292.1:2727500-2740000 GCA_037957365.1 Torreya grandis | reverse complement strand
ATAAAAAAATCATAGAATGAAAAGTAAATAAACAAATATATAAGACATGCAAATGTGATGTGATAATTGCGATAGGCGTATTTTATTATGTAGCTAAATACCAAACTTCTTTAACATTATTATATTTCAAAAAGAATGTTTTACCTTCCTTCCATTGTTATCTATCTTATTTTATTTTTCTTATTTTTATCTTAATTATTAAAGTACATAATTCAAATATTATAATAATATTTTATCTTTTAATATATTTGTGTAAATATTATTTAATATTACTAGATTTTAGTTTAAATAATTTTCATTCAAAATGATAGATAATGCCTTATGTACATCTTCAGAGAAGCCATTAGATATTTGACATTTGATTTTATTGAGATGACCCCTTTTTCAACAATGTATTGGCTATTTATAATAGTTCAGAGGAAGCTATAGATTGCATTGACATATTGACATATCACTGAATTTTACACATGTATTTTTACAGGGTTCTTTGAGTCCATCACCTCATTGCCCCTCATCATCATTGCTCAACACATCTTGAAATATTTCACCACCTTCATTATTTGTATGGACTTTCGCTTTGCCACAACTTTGTCTTTGCTAAAGTTGATTGTGAAATGAAACGTCTCCTCCATACACAACCTCATTTTCTATCATCACGTCCACGATAAATATAAAATTATTATCGCTTAAATTTTCACGCATAAAGGTGAGACATGGTTAACAGTCATTGATTTTAATTAGAGTACAGTTGTTGATTTAAACTCTTTTGCTTTACAAAACCCCACTTTATCAAAACGTAAAATTACCCCCCTTTTGGTGTAACTTCCATGTTTGTGGCAACTACTAGTCAATAAACTTGGTATACAAGGAATTCTCTTTTGTCAATGCCACCCCAATCATGCTAAAAAAGGGCACAGTCCAATGTTATATTATTTTTGATTTAGTGGGCTCATGTTATTCCTTCAACATAATGTTTGGTGCTTTGGTGAGGATTTACATTTACAAGTTCATTCATTGACTTGAGATATCGACTCTTTAATATTCTTTGCTTATTTTTCTCTTTTAATCAAGATTTCTACACATAAGTCAAAATTTATTCCCAAAATTGCTTAAGCTCACTCACTTTACACAATAATAATTTATGAAATATACATTATTAAAATATTATAAGTGTTATGATTGTATGATGACTTAAAAAATCGTAATCCTTTATCAACTATGGAGATGGAAATATAGCTCTATACATATATATTTTATATTTCCTCATTTAAAATAAAAAAACAAATAAATAAAATATTTTAAAAATATAATGACCAATACTAATACAACTTGTATCTTTCATCTTTCATCTACGTTATTAACTTTCTAAGATAACAATATCTTATTGTAAAATTATATTTTCAAACTTTCTAAAATAACGATACATCAGACGCACTATATTATGTTTTATATTATTATTCCTTTGAACAACAGGAACTAAAAGCCACATCACACTCTAACCGCACCATTCATTTGGAAGCCAAATAAAGAAAGCTAGGGAATACATAGATAGGAACAACTAATAAGGAAAAGCCTCGATAATAGACTGCATTGCTAGTATGGCAATGACATTGAAACGAGGAAATCCTGCTTCCATTAAAACTTTCTTCCACTCCTCCTGCGTCCTCTCTTTCCCACCAGAGGTGTGCGCAAGCACTACCAGATCAGACAAAACACCCAGACTAAGATCCAGCGTCGCCTTCTCTCCTGCATCCAAAACCACATCCACTATGATCACCTTCCCTGTCTCTCCAATTGCCTTTCAGAAATTCTTCAGAATTTGAATGCATTCTTCGTCCACCCAGTCATGCATTATCCACTGCGAAATTTGGAAAAAAAGCCATTCAGAAAATCATCTGGCATTAAAAAAACAAAATCAAGCATCAAATTCGATGTGCGTACGTACCTTTGTGAATACGGCCTGTGCAGAGGGCACGCTTTTGAACATGTCTCCGCCAATATGCTCCACCCCTTCATTATGTTGCATACAAGTTCAACATTAAAAATCAAATCAAAATGAATAGCAGGAAATTCAGAGTGTTGAGGCACTTTTAAAATCAATATAGTAATCCATAAAATTATTATTATCAATATCATGCCTGCTATATCGGGAGCCGTAGCTACGACATGGGGGAGATCGTAATTGAAGCCTTTGATGGTAGGATAGGCCTTCACAATCTCCGCAATGGCCGTTCCAGTGCCGCCTCCGACGTCCACCAAGAAAGTCATGTGTTGGAAACCCTTGTATTTAGACAAGACGGCCTTCATGACGATGGCAGCGTTGCAGGCCATGGTTTTGTTGTACAGGTCGTTGTACTCAGGGTGCGCAGAAGCGTAATCCCAAATGCGCTTGCCGTTGGCCTTCTCGAAGGCAACGCCCCCTTGGAGAACGCACTCGTTAAAATGGTGCCATGGTGCCACGCTTGTGCGGTCATTCTGCATCACCAGCATGGGTACCATGGATATCCCGTCTCTCTTCACCAGCCACTTAGAAGTGGCCATCAGTCCATATCTCATTTCAACGAGCTCCCCATCGGTGGTCACAATTTCGGCCCTAAAAAACTTCTTCGCCACGAGGAACCGCAGAATTCTGAATAGGCAATTGACGTCTGCCTCTTCGCTGGGAAGCTCTGAGGTGATTTGCGAGAGAGAAAGCGTTGCATTGGGGCCGTGGCGGGTGATCGTGTAGGGGATTCCCAGCAAAACAGTGGACTTTACAGTCAGAGAGTCGACAAATGCAAACGTGTACTTCCATGCCTCCGCTTGTCCGGCCAATTCTTCCTCCTCACTTTCGAACAGGATGATGTGGTGCTTGTTAGCTGCTGCGCTGTTCATGGTCGACGAATCAAAGGAACAAAACCAAAACCTGGTTTTTGGTTATTAGCTCCTCAACACAACACATATATTTATAGGCAACAAAATGATATTTAAAATAGATTTTAATTTTATCTGGACACTTGCACTTAGTTTGCTACCAGTCACGTCACATTCAATTAACTACACTAGGGGATCCCCCCTGCATAGTCAAATAACGGGGGAGAATAAATTCACTGTTACGGGATTAACTAGTTCTAGTTGTATATTACTACTTATAATGATATTTAAAATAAATTTTAATTTTATCTGTACACTAGCACTTAGTTTGTTGCCAGTCACGTCACATTCAATCAACTACATTAGGGGATCCCACCTGCATAGTCAAATAACGAGGGAGAATAAATTGACTGTTATGGGATTAACTAGTTCTAGTTATATATTACTACTTCGAGCTAATTTCCATTTTAGCGATTTGTTTTTTTTTTTTTTTTGTATCGTCCATACACATGGTTTGAATAAAATATTGTCATCGTCCATATACGTGGTTTTTATAAAATGTTGTCATATATATTTTTATTAGATATAGAAAGTAAATAAAAAATTAATATCTTTTGGATTACATGTTTGAGTAGATGGTTATTGTACACGTGGTTTGAATAAAATATTGTCATATATATTTTTATTAGATATAGAATGTATTTAAAAAATTAATATTTTCTAGATTACATGTTTGAATAGATGGTTAATGTACTCCATTTCTTAAAGTGAATTTTTAAATGCCATCCATTTCAATCTATACGATTAGACACGTGATTTGAATAAGATTTAAAATAATTTTATAGAATATTGTCATATTAAAAATTAATTTATTTTATTAGGTATAAAAAGTAACTAAAAAATAAATATTTAAGTAACACCAAAGTGTATTTGAAATTTCTTTAATAAAATGCAAGGAGATACTCTGAAGAGGAATCAATCTATATTTAGTTCTCTTACTTGATGTGCTTTATGCAATAGCGTAATGAGGATGTAACCAAAGTCTCAAAGTGATGAGAAGCTTCATATTAGAAAGATTATTTTGGGTTTAAACCCTCAAATCAGCACCGGTGTCAACCTCCTCCTATAGCTCGAATATATGTATTTTGGGTTTAAACAATTAAATACTCTGAAGAGGAATCCAATACTATGAAGAGGAATCAATCTATATGTAGTTCTCTTACTTGATGTGCTTTATGCAATAGCGTAATGAGGATGTAACCATGTCAAATTGAGAGTGCTTCAGGTGGCTACGGATAGGTGTGAGGGTTTGAATATATTTTCATCTATGCTGGGTGACTGTATGCAGAGAATATGAAAATTTACCTTAGTGGTTTGTTTGTATTCTTGCTTTATGTGTGTGTGTGTGTGTGTGTGTGTGTGTGTGTGTGTGTGTGTGTGTGTGTGTGTGTGTGTGTGTGTGTGTGTGTGTGTGTGTGTGATATACATACATACACACACCCAAACACACACACACACACACACACACACACACACACACACACACACACACACACACACACACACACACACACACACACACACACACACACACATTAACTATCTAACTAAAGGTTATATCAAATAATCATAAACCATACATACATTTAGAATTATATTGAGCATTAGAAGAATAACTTATAGTGAATAGATTATCTTATCAATCTACTTCCTATAAAGTATACTATTGTAAATTTTGTGTGGTTAAAATAACTTTTATAAATCAAAAGTGTATTATTTTTTTGGCATCCATTACTCACATGTCATACACTTAACATAAACTAGATGTAATTTATATCATAATATAAACATCTCAAACATATGTACTTAAGATAAATATTTATTAAAATTGTTCTATTCTATCAATTTCACTCATTCACTATCGTAATGAACTGTGACATTTAAATATACATTACAATAATAGAATGTATTTATTTCTTAACTTGAACATAGAATTATCATTTCAAATTAACAACATTATATATCATATAAATATGATCTGAATCATACAGCTAGGACTAAATCAAATGTCCTTATTAATTTACCATTTTAGCAATCATATTTCAATAGTGTATATCATTAATTACCATAATCATCTTTGTTTAACATTTGATCCTTTGTCAATTGAGTAAGTAGAAGAGTTATCATAGATCTATAGTAGACCAAATTGATGCAGAGAGGGAAAATATCATAAAGGGTTTTGCCTCTAGCCATAGACCCTTTTAGATCCCTTGAACACCTCTCATCCACTGAGAGTGGACCTACCCTTGAGGAGTATGATAGATAAAAATCTAAAAATTGAGAAAGAGATCATTTACCAACACCATGGCTGATCCACATAACCTATTGAGAGTGTGACTATGAACCAAGATTTGAATTAAAATATTCCTAATGTATACAAATTGTATACACTACTTACACCTATAAGTTTTTAGATTCACCAAGTACCCCTTATTGAATCTTAATGCATTGGGTAATTGAGTTATTACATGTGTCTAACTAGGATACCCTCCCATCTCTTAGACAACACATCTTGCATCCACTACTTTTATCCTAAGGTCTCCTTGACCTAGGCATATCATAGTTACTAGGTCTTGATAATCTTTATGTCCAGGTATTTATTTTATTAAAAAAAAGGTTACAAGATGATATCTTACATGTGTGTGATAATCCATGCACGTAAACTATTGATGAATGATTAGTTTATTAAGATAACAAGATTGTTATAACCTACATTTTTATCTTTTATTTTTATGTTTTGATGCTTAGTAGGGTCATTCTTGCATCAAAATAAAACTTTCACCCTACCTCTTATTTACTCATTAAAGAAACTTGATGACAATTAAGCTAGGTATAAACTTAGTAAAACCCATATGATGAGTATTCATCTCTATCCATTTCTACGTGATGCTACCATAGTTATATAACCCCATGAATTCCATTCAAAGAATCTTAATCATTTAGTTATAGAACTAGCTCTTGCATTATTAGTGATGTCCGTTAAGGATATTAGTTTTTAATTTTATTATAAAAGAATCGATTGGAGATAACTTCATCTACTATGTGAGACTATTAATCCTACATTTTCCCATTATTTATACATAGTAATAGGTTATTACCAAAAATATTGCATCAAACTGATAAAATTTGTAATCATAATGCTTTTATCCATAATCATATTTTAATATAGTACAATATGATTTTAGTGGCACAAATATGAAGATAACCAATATTATTAATCTATTATCATTTATTTCCATTTCATAATATAAATTTCATGTTTATAGAGAAAATTACATTTTACTTTCTTTTTATCAAGTTTTCCTTCACTTTTTTATAAATTGATTCAAACTCATTACTATTACTCCTTGTAAACTAGTTTAAATTTATCAATGATTACAAATATTTATGAACAATAATAATAAAGTTGAAACTTTGGCAAAAATATTTAATTTAGACAAGATTACATATACATTTTATTCTTTTCACATTGACCTATTATATGCAAAAACATGGCATTGTTGTAAAGAAGAAAGGGGTCACTATAAATTTAAGATTCTAGCTACTATCAAAGCTATGCCATACCTGTTATTGAAAATACAAAATCTAAACAAAATAATTCTACAAATGTAAAAATATATTATAGGATTAAGACACCAAGTTTACAATTGTTTCTGGTGAAAATTTGTCTAATACAATAGGTGTTAGATGCTGGAAATTTTATGATGATTTTATTTTAATAGCTATCAAACATTTGTGCCCAACTAAAAGGATAAAAGAATAACAATTTGTTTATTTTTTTACGGATCAAAATTCCCTTCTATGGCATTGCCCCATGTAAAATTGAAACATTAAATTTATTTTTTGGATTTCTCATTTGTTAACTTAAATTTATTCAATATTTCTAGTGGAAAATGGCACTATGTTATTTTATTGATATATGAGTTTAGTTATTATTAAATTTAGAATTCTAAATCTGTTAATGAACATTGATATGGTAGATGTATATAGGGATAGAAATGATCATAGATTATGATCCTCTACTAGACCAGAAGGGGACCGATTGAGATTAAAATAATGACGCTAAAAAAATAGCAAAAGCATAGTACCATGAGAGGTCAACTATATAAGGAAAGCAATATTTATTTAAGAAAATAAAAATTAAAACTATTTGGATTACAAGCTTTGAGATCCTACCAAAAATGTGACACTACAACTTTATCTAATGAAAAGAGTCTTTAAGGTACAATCCATATTCAAATGAAAAATAAATGGACTAAACAATAAAGAGAGAATGTGTTGAGAAAGGGTAAGAGGAAGGTTTGAATTTAATCATCTATCCTACCAACTATTCCAGCCATTCTAGATTTACTTTGATAGAAAACACTTGAAACAAGAGCTATCATTATTTCAACAAATATACTAACCTAATTGACCAAAGATTAATTATGAACATGTAACCCTCCCCTATTCTTCCATCTCACCTCCTCCTTTGCTATGCTTTCTTATTTTCCTCTAATAAGCCCCTACTCTTTTCCTTTCTTCCTTCCTTTCTTTTTTTTGTTACCATTTTCACATTCTAAAGGCTAATAAATAAAGGCCAACATTTAATTTTTTTCACCCAACTTCATTATACACTTCATCTACTTTATTATTCCCCTACGTGGCACAAAGGCTGAGTGGGATTTCGCCAGGATAAAATATTCAAGTCAATGTTGAATTTAATCCCAACTATATTTTTGTCCCCCAAGGGTGACGTGTTAGTTGAATGTAGAATGTTTTATTCGAAAGAGAATTAAATATTTAATTTTTTTTAATATTATTTTATTTTTCAATCTTATGGTAAATTTTTTTAAATAAAAACATTTAATGTATTCTCCCTAGTCATGCATGTTCTAGGCTATGTAAAAATCCTTCAATTACTATAGAAAGGGTAAAGATATTTCATTTAGCTTCATAAATTAATGTACTAAAAGAGGTTCGATCAAAAGGTAAAAATTATAGCTAACCCATTGATGGGATCCTTATGTCATGATCGGTTCACTTGATTGATGCCACATCTTTATTTTTTCTTGACACCTTATCTATTCCAACTCTCCTCAATGATACCCTCCCTCTTTTTAGGTCTAGAGTTACATGTGTTACAATCACACACTTAAACGATACTAGTTAGTAGGTAATAAATTTTAACATTAACCAAAAATTGATATAATGCTAAAATATTAATGCATCCATACATTGCTTTAAAATATTCTTGGTTGCCCTGCACAACTCAATGTCAAAATATATGTTAGATCAGTGTATCTATCATTAATCATTATAAGCTTCAAAATAGTATAATGCATAATAATAATCATCTTAAGAATGTATCAATTTAGTTTGATAATGATACTAGTAGTCAATAGTAAATAAACATCAAAATTTTATCCAACTATGTTCATATGGCACACCACATTGATATGTGTAAATAATTATTACATGCATATAAAAATGGGATATGACATCCTCCTCTCCTCAAAAAAGACAACAACGTGATGTCCACTATAATATAAGTAATTAAGTAAAAAGGGGTGGAAAATATTTGTCTACTTCATCATAGTTTTCCCATGCTCACTTTCCTCAAAATATTTGTCCCTATAGATGTTACACTAGGAAACTTTCCTATTCCACAAAGTCAATTTTCAAGTAGGAACAATCCATAGGGGTTCTACTAGAACCACTCCCAGATCCTTTACTTGTAAAATTTTCCAATCAAAAACATAAGAGACATCTACATGATAATATTTCAATAAAGAAACATGAAAAAAATTATGAATTCGAGCAAGTACTGGTGGTAGTGTAAGTCTATAGGTAATTGGGTTAATAAACTCAAGGACATCAAATGGTCCTACATATCTTGGTGCTCGTTTGGATGACTTCCCAAACATGATATAACTTTTCTATGGTTTTACCCTAAAAAACCTTATCCCTTACTTCAAAAAATTTAAGATTCCACTTCTTATCAGCATAACTCTTTTACTTATCTACAACCTTGAAAAGCATTTTTTGAATGAGCTTACCTTGTTCCTCCATATCCTATAGCATTTTTGGGCCAATCATAACTCTATCACCTATATTATCCTAACTAAGGGGTATATGACACTTCCTACTATAAAGTGCCTCAAAGGGAGCCATGCTAAGAGTCAAATGATGTGAATTATTATATGCAAACTCTATAAACTTTATATAATAATGAGCTAAGCCCATGAAACTTTGAACTTTGTGAACATTCTTAGGAGATGTCCATTACTTGATGGCTAGAATATTAAAATGAACAACCAAAATAGATTCATCTAAAATGTTGTGTCCTAAGTAATATACCCTCTTTTGGAATAAGACATAATTAGACAACTTGTCATAAATCTTATGCTCTCTTAATTGTTGCATCTATAATAAAAAATATCAAACATTTTCCTATTTAGATTTTGAATAACTCAAAATGTCATCAAAAAATACAAAAACAAATTTGTCTAAATAGTCCTTAAATATGCTATTCATTAGGTTCATGAATGTTACTAAAGCATTCGTAAGCCTGAAAGGAAGCATTGTGAGCTCGTACTACCTGTAATGAGTCCTGAAAGTAGATTTTGGATTGTCTTTGTCTTGAATGATCAATTGATGATAACTTGACCTTAAATCTATTTTATAAAACATTGTTGCCCCTTGCATTTGATTAATGAAATCATCAATACATGGCAAAGGATATTAATTCTTCACTATTATTTTATTGAGCATTCTATAGTCAATACAAAGCTTAAGGGTGCCATCCATATTTTTAATAAAACCATTAGATCACCTCAAGGAGATATGATTGCATGGATAAGACCTTTGGCTAACAGTTCCTATAATTGAGCCTTTAATTTGAACAACTCAGTTTTCATAATTAGGTAAGGAGATTTTGGCTTGGGCTCTGACCCAAGGATGATATAAATTGAGAAATTGAGTTCTCTATTAAGTGGAAGACCTAGTAGTTCATCAAGAAAAACATCACTAAAATCACATAAAAAAGGGTAATCTTCTATCGTGGGTTCTTTCCCCTCTTCCACTTCATCAATTTATATTGTAAAATGAATACATCCTTTTCATTTATCTTTCTTCAACTACATTAAAAATATTTCCCTTATAGTAGCTTCACATTTTAATCACACAAATCTAGACTATTCTTCATCATCTAGACATGATATTGTTTTGTCAAAGAAATCAATGTTTGCTCAGTGATTCCATAACCATTTTACTCCAAGTATCACATCATATGGTCCTAAGCGGTCCACATATAGGTCTATAGTA
Organism: Torreya grandis; assembly: GCA_037957365.1. NCBI lineage: Eukaryota > Viridiplantae > Streptophyta > Pinopsida > Cupressales > Taxaceae > Torreya > Torreya grandis. The sequence continues at coordinate 2,729,782 of JARHVA010000292.1, read as the reverse complement.
GTAGTGAATCATAAAATCTCTAACTTAGATTCAAACAAACATTTTTATAACTTTTTCATTACTTGATGTTCATAATAGACTGACCAAGTATTAGACATAAAAGTAATATATTGCCTTCATTGGTGTGTTAGATCAGACATCATTATATTAGTGAGGACATTGGCTAGCATATTGATCACCTCCATAATTAAAGCATACACATTTCTTCTCTTGAGATTTTTCCTCATCACTAAATTTCCCACTGTTGATGTTATTGTTATTATTGATATAATCATTTCATCCCTAATATCTATTGTTGGATTTTCCTAAATTCCCAAACTTGGAACTATTCCCAGAAACTATATTTCTATTACCACCAATTTTATTTCCTTTCCAAAACTTCTTCTTAAAGGGAGGGTATTTTTTATGTTGAAACTACTTTCCTTTGTAATAGAATTCCTTAATAGCTGATACAAAGGTCTTCAGTTTCTTCTCCTATTTTATCGGGTTTTCAAAAACTTCATCCATAGTAGTTTATCCATGGGGTTTGACACCGGTGCTGATTTGAGGGTTTAAACCCAAAATAATCTTTCTAATATGAAGTTTCTCATCACTTTGAGACTTTGGTACATATTTTAGAAGTTGAGTGAAACTCTCCCAATAAGTAGTGATTGACATATCTCCTTGTTAGAGATTCTAAAACTCTATCATATTTGTATCAAAGTATAACTATGGAAACCATATTTTTTTTAAAAAGACACAAACTATTCCAAAGCAATCGTTTTTGTAGCCAAATTTATTTAAGCCTTCAATCTTTCCCACCAAGCTGATGCTTCACCCAAGAGTTGGTAGGCTACCCAAATAACTTTTGTTTCCTCCAAAGAGTTCTAAAGTTCAAAATACTTTTCCATTTCAATAATCCAATTTTTTTCTCCATCCTCAAGTACTATCTCATTGTACTTAGGTTGGGCTATCCACTTCAGGTCTCTTACCAATTTGGTTTGATATTGATGTCACTTAGGTGGGTGCACATTACAAATATTTCCATTAGGATTTTCTTGAGTTTTCTCGACTACATTCTAGTCATCTTCATCATTGATTGGATTTCTTAGGTTTTCTTCATGACCTTGTCTATAAGTAAGGTTTTGTACTTGTTGTTCCATGATACCCATTCTCTTTTTAGTTACAGTTACCATATCTAATATTTGGTCAAGATTAGCTTGAAATTATTCCTCATTTTGATTACTTCCATCATTGTTATGTGTTTGGGCCATAGTAACTTGGTAGGATAAAATAGTAGAAACTCAAAAATATAGCAAACCCATTATGCTTGAGTGTTGATGCTAGGCTTTGATACCATGATGTGACATCCCCTTCAGGGTATAATTAAACTAACTATTTTTTAATAAATATACTTTTAGATTAACTATCTAACCTAAAGTTATATCACATAATCTTAAACCATACATACATTTAGAATTATATCAAACAATGGGAGAACAACTCATCTTGATCAGTTTAGCTTATCAATCTACTTCCTAAATAATATACCAAGGTAAATTTTATGCACTTAAAGTAACTTGCATAAATCAAAAGTGTACTATAATTTGTTTTGCATCCATTACTCACATGATATACACTTAACAGAAACTAAATGTAATTTATATCATAATATCAACATCTCAAACATATGATTTTAAGATAAATACTTATTAAAACAATTTAATTTTATTAATTTCACTCATTCACTATCATAATGAACTGTGACATTTAACTATACATTACAATAGTAGAATACATTTATTTATTAACTTGAACATCCAATTATCATTTAAAATTAACAACATTATAAATCATAAATATATGATGTGAGTTATATAACTAAGACTAAATCAAATGTCCTTATTAATTTATAATTTTAGTAATTACCATAATCATCTTTGTTTAACATTTGATCATTTATAAATTGAGTAAGTAGATGAGTTATCATGGACCTTTAGTAAACCAAATTGATGTAAATAGGTATAATATTATATAGGGATTTTCCTCCAACCACAGAGGCTATTAGATCCCCTGCACACTTTTCATCCACTAAGAGTGGCCCTACCTTTAACGAGTAGGATATATAAGAGTCTAAAATTTGAGAAAGAGATCATTTACCAACACTGTGGCTACTCAACATTTCTTATTGTGAGTGTGACTTTGAATCAAGACTAAAATTTAAATATTCACAATGTATACTACACATATACATTACTTATAACTATAAGTGTTTAGATTCACCAAGTACCCCTTGTTGAATC